>WOXC01002472.1:0-158307 GCA_011680675.1 Gymnobelideus leadbeateri | reverse complement strand
AAATTGGAAAGAGAAATGAGAAGGATGCAGGAAAAGTATGAAATGAGGGTCAACAGCCTGACTGAGGAAAACAACACCTTAAAAAATAGACTAACTCGACTCTTCCCTTCCCTACCAAGATGGCGGTGTGTATCTCGGTGATCGCCAAAGGGAATTACCCACTTTACATCCGGAGCATCCCTGCAGAGCATGAGCTGAAGTTCCATTATACAGTGCACACTTCTCTTGATGTGGTAGATGAGAAGGTCTCTGCAATGGGAAAGGCCCTCGTGGATCAGAGGGAGCTCTACCTGGGACTCCTGTACCCCACCGAAGACTACAAAGTATACGGCTATGTGACGAATTCCAAGGTGAAGTTTGTTATGGTGGTGGATTCCTCCAACACAGCACTTTGAGACAACGACATCCGCAGTATGTTTCGAAAACTACATAATTCCTACACAGATGTCATGTGCAACCCCTTCTACAACCCTGGAGACCGTATTCATTCTAGGGCCTTTGATAACATGGTGACTTCCATGATGGTGCAGGTTTGTTGACAGAGAATAGAGTTTACAGTTATTTCTGAAAATTACTGTTTTGTACAGAACTACATGATGCTGATCTGTATATATTGCCTCTTCCTAAGAATAATATGAAAGTCGGTCTCTTTGGATGTCCAGAGACTCTTGTGTAAAGTGAAAGATTGTATAAAGCTTATTTCAATAAAAAGTTGAAAAAAAAAATAGACTAACTCAAATGGCAAAGGAGGCCCAAAAGGGCAATGAGGAGAAGAATGCCTTAAAAAGTCTAATTTGCCAAATGGAAAAAGAATCTCAAAAGTTCACTGAGGAGATTCACTCCTTCAGAGTTAGACTGGAGCAAATGGAAGCTAATGACTTTATGAGAAACCAAGATGCTGTTGAGCAGATCCGAACAAAAGGAAGATTAGAAGGCAATGTGAGTCTAGGGTAGCATTTTTCTGTTTCCTTTGCCTTGGCATGTTGCCACTTAATTGCTTGACTTTTGGGCTTGTTGCCACACTATGGCTTTAAGGCCAGCTAGAGGAATTTTCGTCCCGAACGTGTGGGGGGCAACTTCCGTTTCTGGCAAGCTGAAAACCCACCCACAACTTCCACCTAAATCAAATGGAAGCTAGTGACTTTATGAGAAATCAAGATGCTGTTAAGCAGATCCAAACAAACGAAAGATTAGAAGGCAATGTGAAACATCTCATGGGAAAAACCACTGACCTGGAGAATAGATCCAGGAGAGACAATTTAAAAATTATTGGACTACCTGAAAGCCATGATCAAGAAAGAACCTAGAAATCACCCTTCAAGAAATTCTCAAGGAAACTGCCCTGATGTTTTAGATCCAGAGGGCAAAATAGAGGTTGAAAGAATCCACAGATCACCTCCTGAAAAAAGATCCCAAAAAGAAAACTCCCAGGAATATTATAGCCAGGTTCCAGAATCCCCAGATCAAGGAGAAATACTACAAGCAGCCAGGAAGAAACAATTTCAATATTGTGGAAACACAATCAGAATAGCCCAGGACCTGGCAGCTTCTACACTGAGGGATCGAAGGACATGGAATATGATATTCCAGAGGGCAAAAGAACTGGGAATGAACCCAAGGGTCACCTACCCAGCAAAACTGAGTATTTTGTTTCAGGGGAAAATATGGTCATTCAGTGGAATAGAGGACTTTCAAGCATTCTTGAGGAAAAAACCAGAATTGAATAGAAAATTTGACATCCAGACACAAGAAGGAAGAGATGCCTGAGAAGGTAATCAGGGAAAAGAAATCAAAAGGAACTTATCAAAGTTGAACTATTTACATTCCTATATGGAAAAGCAATAACTGTGACTGATGATATCTTTCTCACTATGAAAATAATGGAAGAAGGGTGTGTGGTCATATGAATACATATGTGAATGTGTGTGTATATGGTTACAGTTATATATGGATAGAGGGCATAGGTTGAATTTGTTGGGAAGGGAGAATACTCAAGGGATGAAATTATGAGGTGAGAGAGGAAAGTGGCAAGAGGAGATGGGGAGAGACATGGTAGGGTAAACTATCTCATGTAGGGGAAGTGGGTGCAAAGGAGGGGAGAATAAGGAAGGCTAAAAAGGCAAAACCACATTCACATTGAATTTGGTTCAGGGAGAAAATGACATACATACTAAATGGGATATCTCAACCTGCAGCAGGATAGGGGGAAGGGGGATGAAAGGAAGGATGATGGATGGGAGGGCATCCTTGGGGTGAGGAGAGGTTGGAAGTACCCACTATAGAAGAGGGACAGGATCATGTAGGGAATGGACCAGGTGGGGGGTGGGATGAGTGGGAGGGAATTATAAGCAGCCTAGTACAATATATCTACTATGATAATGTTTTGCATAGCTAGACATGTACAACATATACTGAATTACTTATATCCCCAGAAGGAATGGGTGACAAGGGACGAAGGAAATGGATCTGAAATTCAAGGTCGTAACATTAAATGTTTCAAATATATATATAAATACTATTATTAATACTCTTTTGCCTATAATTGGGAGATAAGATGTGCAGGCATTGGGACACAAAGAGTCATCTTCCTCTAATGGAAAAGTCGATGGGGGTATGGGAGAAAGTATGGGAGAGAGCAGATTGGAGGAAGCCATATCTTGTGGGACTGCTATTCTGGGAGGGTGGGTAGGGGAATAATGGGGGGAAAATGATTGTAACTCAAAATCTGGCAGAAATGAATGATGTAAAACAGAAGTTAATAAAGTATTTGTTTAAAAAAAAAAGAAGGCAATATGAAATATCTCATGGGAAAAACCACTGACCTGGAAAATAGACCCAGGAGGGACAATTTAAAAATTATTGGACTACCTGAAAGCCATGATCAGAGAAACACCCTTCAAGAAATTCTCAAGAATAATTGCCCTGATGTTTTAGATCCAGAGGGCAAAATAGAGGTTGAAAGAATCCACCAATCACCTCCTGAAAAAGATCCCAAAAAGAAAACTCCCAGGAATATTGTAGCCAGGTTCCAGAATCCCCAGATCAAGGAGAAAATACTACAAGCAACCAGGAAGAAACAATTTCAATATTGTGGAAACACAATCAGAATAGCCCAGGACATGGCAGCTTCTACACTGAGGGATCGAAGGACATGGAATATGATATTCCAGAGGGCAAAGGAACTGGGAATGAACCCAAGGGTCACCTACCCAGCAAAACTGAGTATTTTGTTTCAGGGGAAAATATGGTCATTCAGTGGAATAGAGAACTTTCAAGCATTCTTGAGGAAAAACCAGAATTGAATAGAAAATTTGACATCCAGACACAAGAAGGAAGAGATGCCTGAGAAGGTATTCAGGGAAAAGAAATCAAAAGGAACTTATCAAAGTTGAACTATTTACATTCCTATATGGAAAAGCAATAACTGTGACTGATGATATCTTTCTCACTATGAAAATAATGGAAGAAGGCTGTGTGGTCATATGAATACATATGTGAATGTGTGTGTATATGGTTACAGTTATATATGGATAGAGGGCATAGGTTGAATTTGTTGGGAAGTGAGAATACTCAAGGGGTCAATTTATGAGGTGAGAGAGGAAAGTGGCAAGAGGAGATGGGGAGAGATAGGGTAGGGTAAACTATCTCATGTAGAAGAAGCAAGGGGAAGTGGTTGCAAGGGAGGGGGAGAATAGGAAGGCAAAAAAGGCAAAACCACATTCTCATTGAATTTGGTTCAGGGAGAGAATGACATACATACTAAATGGGATATCTCAATCTGCAGCAGAATAGGGGGAAGGGGGATGAGAGGAGGGATGATGGATGGGAGGGCATCCTTGGGGGCAGGGGAGGTTGGAAGTACCCATTATAGAAGAGGGACAGGACCAGGTCGGGGGTAGGATGAGTGGGATGGAATTATAAGCAGCCTTGTGCAATATATCTACTATGATAATGTTTTGCATAGCTGGACATGTACAACATATACTGAATTACTTATCTCCCCAGAGGGAATGGGTGACAAGGGAGGAAGGAAATGGATCTGAAATTCGAGGTCTTAACATTAAATGTTTCAAATATATATAAATACTATTTTTAATACTCTTTTGCTTATAATTGGGAGATAAGATGTGCAGGCATTGGGACACAAAGAGTCATCTTCCTCTAATGGAAAAGTCGATGGGGGTATGGGAGAAAGTATGGGAGAGAGCAGATTGGAGGAAGCCATATCTTGTGGGACTGCTATTCTGGGAGGTTGGGTAGGGGAATAACGGGGGGAAAATGATTGTAACTCAAAATCTGGTGGAAATGAATGATGTAAAACAGAAGTTAATAATGCATTTTTTAAAAAAAGAAATGGGTATTTCCTTCTTGGAATAGTGTTAACTCACAAAAAGCTAATAAAATATATTATATATTTCTGGAATACATTCTAAAGATTTTAAAATAAGCATCCTATAAAAGCAAGTAGAGATCATCATAGTAGGTATGGGCAAGGTGCAGCATATAATAAATGAAAAATTTCAGAGAATAGGAATTAAAGATATCAATGAATTGTAGGATATTAAAAATGGTGAGCTGATCCTGTATTGAGGATGTGATGAATGGCCTATTAGTCTTCCATTGTTTCCCTTGTGTTGTCAAGAAAAAATGAGGAAGGCATCCAGCATGCTAAAGGGGGAGGGTTCCATGTGGAAAACACTAGGGAGGCATGGATAAGAGCTGCACAAGATAGGAATGCTTGCATGAGCTTGCATTTCTTGTTGCTGGGGGCATGCACACATGAATGAGATCAAAGATTCATTTGAGTCTCTCACATCAGAAGTCAGACATTATTTCTTTAATCACTACCCCTCTCTCTTTCTCTCTCTCTCCCTGTCTATCTGTCTCTCTCTGTCTCTGTCTCTCTCTCTTGTCTGTGTAGTGGGACATACAAAAGTCTGGTTAGTCAGAGGGAAGTCTTCCTGTTAGGTCTTCTTGGAATTATATTTATAGAGGAAAAAACGTAATGTTACTCTTCTGGTTAGAGATTATAGTCAGCTGTGAACTCATTCAAATAACTTCCATTTCTGAAAAATAGTACTACACATAGACATGGGGCTTTATGGTGTGTAAAAGGCTTTGTCATAACAACACTGAGAGGATAATATAAGTAATAATATCTCCATTTTATAGAAAGATAAACTGATAATTTGAGAGGTTTAAAACCATTGGCCATATAACAAAGCTCAGGTCTCCTCTATTCATATCCTAGGCCTTTTCCAATATACAAAATTGCCTTGCCTATCCAAAAAATAGTACTTAGACAATATGTCACAATATACATAGGAAGTCTTACATCCTTAGAAATATAGAAAATATGCACCTATACACACATATAATTTCTATTTCAGGGTGTTTGAATCCTTGACTACTTTCTGTCTGAGTGACTTCATACAAGTCACTTTATCTCATCCTGAATTTTCTCATTCATAAAATGGGGGAGTTGGGCTTATGTCTCTTCCAATTCTAAATTTGATCATAATCGCTTGATTGTTACTCTCTACCCCTGCATTTCCAGGGCCATGGAGATTTCTCCTACGATTGGAAACCTCATTACCTTTCATTGATTATAATATTTTACTTCTCTTCGTCACCCTACTGTAGTCCATAGGCTCAATGTACAACATATAAAGAGAATTGTACACCAATGAGTGTGCAATTAATATATAACATATATTAATATAACATTATATTATATACAATAAAATATAATAATAATAATATACATGATATTGTCTAGAACACTTTTAGCTTTATAATTCTATAACTACAACTCTCCTATGAATGTATATTTTTCATTATTTTATCAATTCAGAAAGTTTTTAATGTTCAGATTTCATTGCAATATCTTCATTTTTAATCCCTTCACTTTAATTTTTTTGTTTGCTTTTTGGAGGGGGGAAGGCAGGGCAATTGAGGTTAAGTGACTTGTCAAAGGTCACACAGCTAGGTATTTTGTGTGTGTGTGTGTGTGTGTGTGTGTGTGTGTGTGTGTGTGTTAAATATCTGAGGCTAGATTTGAACTCAGGTCCTCCTGACGCCAGGGCTGATGCTCTATTCACTGTGCCACCTAGCTGCACCTCTCTTCATTTTTTTCCATTTTTTTAAAATTAATTTATTAGTTTAGTTTCAGTTAACAAGATACAATTCCATAGTTCCTTGATTTTCAAATTTCCTTTACTTCCCTCCCACTCCCTACATGACAGCATATAGTCCAGTATATGATCTGCAAACGCATTCATATTAGACATTATTCCAATTACAAAGGTGTATTGTGCTAGGTGGGATGAAAGATGGTAAGGAAGAAATAAAACCAAACAATGAAAAGAACAAGATAATTTAGTTTGCTTCCATAAGGATTCAGGCTCAGTTCTTTCTAGTTATATCTCTGGATGGCGCATTTCTCACTTTCTTGAGTCTTTCGGGATTAACTTATATCACTGCATTGCTGAAAAGAGTCCAGTCTGTCATAGCTGGTCATCACAGATATGGTATGTCTGTGATTGTATACAGATTTCTTCTGATTCTACTCTTCTCGCTCAGCATCAGTTTGTATAAGTCTCTCCAGGTAATTATGAAATCCGTCACCTCTTCATTTCTTATAGCACAATAATATTCCATTACATTAATATACCACAACTTGTTTAGCCATTCCCCGATTGATGGGCACCCCTTCAGTTTCCAATTCTTTGCAACCACAAAAAGGGCTGCTAAAAATATTTTTGTACATATGGGTCTTCCTCCCACTTCTATGATCTCTTTGGGATATAACCCTAGAAGTGGTATGGCTGGGTCAAAGGGTATGAAATTATTTATAATCCTTTGGGCATAATTCCAGATTGCTCTCCAGAATGGTTGGATAAGTTCACAACTCCACCAGCAATGTATCAGTGTTCCAATTTGTCCACATCCTCTCCAGCATTTGTCACTTTCTTGTTTTGTCATCTTAGTCAATCTGACTGGAGGGATGTGGTATCTCAGAGTTGTTTTGATTTGAATTTCTCTAATTAATAGTGATTTAGAGCATTTCTTCATATGCTTATAGATATCTTTAATTTCTTTCTCTGAACTCTCTTCATTTTTTAAAACCAATTTTCAGGCCTTGTTCAGTGCCATAGACAAATAATATTGCATTGCATTACATTACATTACATTACATTGAACTGTAAGAAAAGGGCACTGGTTCTGTCCTAAGAGGGTCAGAGTTCAAATCCTGTCTTTGAAGCTTAATGGCAAGACTTTGGGCAAGTTATTTAACTGGGCCTTGCTTTTCCCAGCTGTAAAATTAGGGGGTTAGACTATATGTCCTCTAAGGTCCCTTTCATCTTTAATCTATAAGCCTATGAATTTTGATGATAATCTCTGATGGAAAAAAGTTCAAAAGATCCACTTAGTTACAGTGAGTGGTTTATATCTATTGCTAGAATATAAATTCTCTTGCATGTGTATGGCATATTTAATTTTCCAGTTAATAATTAAAATGGCAACATCAATCTTGTGACTGAAGTTTGAACATTTTTACATAACTTATTGATTACCCTAATGTATAGCCATGTTAACTATACACCTGTGCAATAAACCAGGAAATAAATGTTGGTATTGGAAACTTTGTAATGTAGTGCTTTAGTTATTTTGAAAAAAAAAAGATAACAATAGAGAATATCTTTGCATCTAGAATATAAACTAAGTCCCACATCCATGCAATAGGATATTGAAATCTTTGGAAAAATAATCAGTATATGGATTAATATAGTGATACATTATCCAGTTTCATTATGAAAAGAATTTCCTTAAAAGTGATACTTGTAAATCATTTTTTGTCATGTTGGGATGAGTTTTTTTTTTAACCAAATAAGCATTCTAATGGAATATCAGATACTCCATTTCCTCATTCTTGCTGTGCCCTATATAGGCTAAAACAACAAAACCTGAGACAAATGTAATTTAGGAATGAAACTGTGCAGAACCTTTATGAAAGTAGAATTATGCTCTACTTTTGTGGTCATGGGTATTGTTATCCCACAAGAGAAGTGATTACAGAATCAGAGAAATGTGAGAGTTAGGAGAGACATCATTGGACAATAAGTTCAAGTCATATACAAAGGGAATTGCCATTATCACATAACTGACAAATGGTATTTGATTCTCCTTAAAGACTTCCAAAAAGAGTGAAACTACTACATCTCAAGGTATTCTGTTTTTGACAGCTCTAAGTATGACTCCCAGAACCAGATACAATAGTCCAGATGAATTCTGGCAGATTAATAGGATTAAAGAATAGATGTGATTTTTGAAAAGTCCCTCTGGTGTTTTAAAATCATTTTGTTATCTTAAAAAAATCACTATAAGGTTAAAATGTACAAAACAACCTTCATGATATATGAACATTGTAATTTTTTAATGCTGTACTATAGTTTAATGTCAGAAGTATATATAGAACCCAAGAAGACTCATTCTAGTGGCATTGTATAATAATAACTAATAACAATAATCATGAATAAGAATAAGTAGTAAAGATAATTAGCAGTAGTGGAAAGAGTGTTGAACTTAAAACAAGAAAATGAACATCAAATCTTACCTTTCAGTTTGTAGTTTTCTTTCTTTAAAATCAACAGCATTTATTTTACAGTATTGTTATTGGTATCAACTGAGAAAATGTATATAAAACCTTTGACAAACCTTAGAGTCTAAATGAGTTGTCCTTCACCTGGGATCCATTTGTTTGTTAAAAAAAATGATGACTATTTTAATATAATTGATTTCATTTTGTATTCTTATGCATTTTAATTTATTCCTTTATAAAACCTTTGTAGAAGAGGTCCATAGTTTTCACTAGAGTGCTGAAGAGGTCTCTGATAAAATTAAAAGAAAGAAAATTAAGAAATATTGACCCAAGGAGAAGCTAGGTGGTGCAGTGAATAGAGCACTGGCCCTGGAGTCAGGAGGACCTGAGTACAAATCCAAACTCAGACACATAACACTTATTAGCCATATGACCTTGGACAAGTCACTTAATCCCAATTGCCCTGCCTTCTTCCCTCCAAAAAAGAAAAAAAAAGAAATCTTGACCCAAATCAATTCAAGTGCTTCACAAAACATGACAGTTACAGCATGTTTATTGAATAGAATTAAATGAAATGATCCTTACCTCCTATTTATAGTTCTCAGTATAATAGAAGTATGGCCCAAGTAAAAGAGAATAATATTCTCCATCCTTTAGTACAGTGACATGATGTAATGGTAATGGGAATTTGAAGTTCTTCCCTGCCCCTTAATAGGTCTAAGTGAATTTGAAGACCTTCCCTGCTCGGAAGATATTTCCTGCCCTCTAATAGGCCAAATGTAATCACATGGAGTCTGTGGCAGGAGGAGTTTTCTGAAGGGTGGAGCAGAGCCACAGGAAGCCGGGAGTCAGAGCAGCTAGACAGTGGGAAAGAGAGGATGTACCCAGAGACACAGCTAGGTTTGTGAGTGTTGGTTTGTGGAAAGGCTAAAGGGTGGTATGGCTCTCTGCTGCACTGTGGTGTATTAACTTCTATGTTGCTATAGGGGTTTGGTCTCCTGGTGTTAGAATTTGGTTTACTGGTATCTGGATAAATGATTTACTTCTTTCTTCTTTACAGAGGGTCTGTTATATTTTGAAATTGAGAACTATGTGGTCCTATTTACAGTTGCCATTGGCATTGTAAATATTGTGTTGACTCTATACATGATAGTTGCATTGATTTCCCCATTAAAGTTATCTTGTTCTTTGTTCCTCTTTTCCCTTCTCCTCCAAACTATTCTAACATGTAGATTCACACACACAATGAAAAGATTCACATTCTCAAGCTTGGGAAAAAGTATGATAAGAAAGAGCACTAGACCTAGAGTGACAGCTATCATTGTTGCTGAGACTTTGATGTCCTCACTGTGTTGCCCTGCTATTACACAGATCTAGCCTCTTATATACAGAACATTACCCTGTCAGAATTTGTCCCATCTGGGATTATCCTGGAGTGAGTCCTATTTGCCCTTAGTGATTTACAATTTTAAAGATGTCCTCCCTGCCTAATATACTTTCTCAATTAATTCTTTAAATTTTAATGCTTATATCTCCTTTCTTTTTATATCTAGTTTAGAAATCTGGTAGATGTCAGTTAATTAGAGACTGCCTAAATAAATTTTGGTCCAGGCATATAATGAGATGTTATCTCATTATAAAAATGTATATAAAAGTTTCAGTAAAGCTTTGGAAGATACATAAATTCAGGTAGGTTAAATAACCAGAAAAATGCATGCACAGTGCATATAAAAATATAAATGTAAAGTACTAAAAAAGTACCTGAATACTGTTTAATTATAATGAACAACTTGCTCTGGTGATAGACATAAGAAAATGGGCTTCACTTTCTTCAGGGGTAGAGGGCTATGGGTGTGGATTATTGTATATATTATAAAATCTGGTTGATATTTTGATTAATTTTGCTGGAATACTTTCTTTTCTTTTCCACCCTGCATGCCTTTGTCTTTCTCTATCTGTCTCTCCCTCCCACTGTTACAAAGGAAGACTTGCTGAATAGGGGAAAGCAAAGGGATATATTTCAAAATGAAAATGCTATAAAGCAAACTATAACAATAAAAATTAAATATTATTCCCACAATATAAGAAGCAGAAAATGCACTGACAGGAGAGGGAATGAGTAGGAGAGTACACAATTGTGTTCTGCTTATGTAATTTTGAGAATTAGCCCCCTGTCATGAAATGCAATTAGAATTGAAACTGATGGTTAAATTGTTCTGATCTCCTGGAAATCATTTCTCCTACCCAACGAGAAGGGACCAATGGGGGTTGGGGTAGGACATAGTCAAGGGTATTCAGAATTGGGCTTTTCAAAGTATACTCAGGCAGATCTAGCTTAGGAGTGTTAGTGTCTTCAAGAAAACTTTCAATCAATAGCTAAGCAGGTGTTTTAGAAAAAATAAAAGAGAAACCATTGTCTCAGACTCTCTTCCTCTTCTCCTCTCCCTCCTTCCCTCATACACTTTTCACCTATGGCAATTCTCTTTGTGCACACCCCCCAAGGTGAACAGTTTTTGCAATTTCACTCCATTTAGTATGCATTTCACTATACCTGCTTAGAAGTGAGAATTATTGGAGTAGTATATTGGTAGTATTAACATACATTATCGTAAAGAGATGCTTCTAAATATCATTACTAATAGCCTTGTGCTGGCTGATACCTTCAGTCATCTACAATTTCTCTTCCATTGGGGAGATAAACAAAATCTCCTGCAGGAAAAAATGAGGATTAGTTGAAAATCAGTTAATCTTCTTTTTTACTTCAAGCTCTTCCATCATGCCTCAGAGTTGAAAATTTTGTTTCTGCCCGCCTCCTTTTTTTTCTTCTTAAGCAACGTTCAGAAGTTGGGGATATACATTATTGTGAATGAGTTCACATTATAGGTTTAACATTTAGAATGGCAATTGTATGGTAAAGGCTATTGTGAGTCCTGAGTATTTTGAGAAATCAAGTACCCAAAAGGAGATTTGTGTAACTAAGCTGAGCAAAGAACAATCAGTTAACTTGGAGGATCAATGACTGATACTTTTTTTTTTTTTAAAGCAATTGGGGTTAAGTAACTTGCTCAAGGTTACATGGCTAGTCATTTGATTTATGCGTGGGTGCTCATTTTCTGAGGCCGGATCTGATCTCGGGTCATCCCAACTCCGAGGCCGGCGCTCTTACTCACTGCGCCACCTAGCCGCCCCATGTGACTGATACTTTTGAATTAAAAAACAGAAAATTCCTTCATGTATCTTTCCCCTCTCTTTTGGAAGAAGATAGCTACTCTGAATCTTACCAATGCTTCATTACTATGATTAAAATTATTGTGTATAATGAAGTTTGTGACTTTTTTAGATGGATCACTAATTAAAGAGGACTTTCTTGATTAACTAATAACTAATTATTACTCCATATATTTCCCAAGTATCTCTCATTATTGTTTAGTCATTTCAGTCATCTCTGACACCCTGTGACCCCATTTTTTTGACAAAGATACTGGGTTAGTTCACAATTTCCTTCTCCAGCTTATTTTACAGATGAGGAAATTGAGGCAAACAAGATGAAGTAAGTTGCCTAGGGATGCACAGCTACTAAGTATCTGAGGTCAGAACTGAATTTAGGAAGAGGAGTCTTCCTATCTCCAGGCTCTGGCCTCTTCCCACTGTGCCACCTAGCTACCCTCCCTCATTACCCTTTACTTTATCTTCCATTATTGCCCCTTATTTATTTTGCTTTATCCTGTATATATTGTCTACAGCATGGGGTAGTAATTAGAATTCAAGCCTTGGAATCAGGAAGACTTAGGTTCTAATACTTTCTTTGACACTAACCATGGTACACTGGATGTCCCCTGACCTCTGGCCCTGTAAGGACCCTTTTATAATTTACCTACCAAGTCATGCACAAGTACCTATAATGATGAAGATTATAATATTTACATAGTCCTTTAAGCTTTGAAAATGGTATCTCATTTTATCCTCACGGAAAGCCTGGGAACTAGTGGTTATTATTCTTATTTTACAGATGAGTAAATAGAGGCTGAGAGATATTAAGTGAAATGGCCAGGGTCACATTTACAGCAGGTTTTTAACTCAAACATTCCTCATTTGAAGTCCAGCACTCTATCTGCGATTCCTCCTGTTTGAATGGTGTATAATCAGTTTGGTTTAGGAAGTTCTAGTTGATAGAATTACATATCCTTCTCAAATTTACTGTATATAAAAGCTGGGAATGAATGAATACATCTACTTCAAAGGCATGTTGGTTTTCCTTCTTTCTTTCTTGTCTAAGAATCCCAGAAGGACTAGTGATTTCAAAAGGAAACTAAAGGAATTGCTATAAAATAATATAGTGCTGAGTGCCCTTGAGACACTGAAATATTTTGAGATGATAAATTTTCTAAGGAAATATGCTTTTTTGTTTTTATAAATACCAATTTTAAAAAAATATATAAATTATGTTTTACTTGATGTATGTCATATGATGACATTAAAGTTTCTTTGAGGTTACTCAGAATTTTATGTCATCTTACTAGGAGCAAAGCTACAGTTTTTATACTTTTCCACAGTGGCCAGATAATTTGGTGTAAAACTAAAATGTGAGAAGGAAAATTCTGGATGGCACAATGCATATAGAGCTGGGCTTGGAGTCAGGAAGATCTGAGTTAAAATTTGACCTCAGACTCTTACTTGAAATGTGATCCTTGGTAAATCACTTAACCCCTGTCTGCCTCAGTTAATTCAACTGTAAATGGGTATAATAAGAGCAGCTATTTCCCATGGTTATTGTGAGGACCAAAAAAGACAATATTTCTAAATTACCTCATCATAGCATCTAGCACAAGATAGATGCCTAATAAATGTTTTCTTTCTTTCTTCTTTACTTCATGCAAAAATAATCATTTTTTTTTTCTTTTTGAAGGGGAGAATGCAGGGCAATTGGTGTTAAGTGACTTGCCCAAGGTCACTCGGCTAGTTTTTTGTGTTAAGTGTCTGAGGCCAAATTTGAACTCATGTCCTTCTGACTCCAGGGCCAATGCTCTATTCACCGCACCACCTAACTGCCCCCTAGAGACTTTCTTGTAAGTGCAATCTTCATGCAAATGTGATCTCAAGTTTGGGGAAAGGAAAAGAAACAATTCTCCAGAAAAACATGAACTTCTGCTCTAAGTATTGCACATGTATTACACTGAATTCTTAAGAAAGTTAAGGTTTTAATTTCCATGAGAATATGTGCCATGTCATGACCTTGCTCTGTGATTGCCAATGCCCTCAGCACATACCAGGTGTCTATAAGTGCTCAGGGGTAATTTATAAATAATTAAATTGTATTTTAATTGTTCTCAACCACATTACCGCAAGTGATAGTTAAATTATTTTAATTGACTATCTGCTATGCTTGGAATATTCTCCCTCCTTTACCTCCATCTCTGGAAGCTTAAAAAGGCTCAGATCAAGTGACATTTCCATAACAGGATATAAGAGGACTTTTATGATTTCCCCCAAATCTTTTGTATGTTTTTTCTTTACTTAATAATCTTTGTGCATATTTCCCCCCTCCAGTCGATTGTAAGCATCCTGAGAAGACATACTGCCTTTTTTGTTTGCTTGCTTTTTGCCTTTGTATATCCAATTACACAGTGAATAATACCTATTATGGATTTTTTAAATTGCATTTGTTTGTAGGTTATTGTTTTATTTTAAAGAAACCATTTCACAAACATCTGAGTAGAATTAAACAGTATGTAGGCTTAGTCCTGAGAAAATTAAGATAGAGTGGCTGTTATGGGAAAGTGAAATTAGTAGTCAGACATTCACACTTGTGCCTTTTTGTAAGAAAAAAACAAATCACATAGAATTTATTAGAACATGTTTAAAGGGTTTTTGCTAATGTTTTTTTTTTCCTCAGAAGCATACTGTTTGGAAATATAGCAATCATTTTTTCATTACTTGCATTTCCCCCAAAGCCTTTCTTTATAACAAAAATAAAGGGAAAATAGACAAAAAAAGAAGGAAGGAAGGAGAAAGAAACAAGCTAGAACAAAAAAGAGAAAAACATCACAAACCAACATATCAATTCAATAACATATACATGATTCTACTTCCATATATTGACCTGAAAAAGGGAAGAAGAAGGCACTCTTCCTAGTGCCAATCCTTGTCATTTTAATCAGCATTTTGTTGCTATTTTTGTTTTTGTGAGTTCTATTTATATGGTTGTAATCATATATATTGCTGCCCTAAGTATGCCTGTTTTATTTCCCATCAGTTCATGTCTTCCTCTGTTTCTCTGATCTCTTCCTATTCATTGTTTCTTTTAGTGCAATAGTATCTCATCGAATTCAAGTATTACAGATTGTTTAGATATATGTCAATTGATGAATACCCACAGGTCTAACTCGGATATATTGTGGGTTTGGTTCCAGACCTCTGCAATAGAGTGAACATCACAATAAGCCCCATGATATTTTTGCTTTTCCAGTGCATGTAAAAGTCATGTTAGCAGTATACTGTACTCTGTTAAGTGTGAAATACTATTATGTCTAATAAAGAGAAAACATATCTTTATAAAAATATTTTATTGCTAAAAAATACTAATCATCCTCTGAGCCTTTAGAAAGTCAAAATCTTTTTGTCTCAATATCAGTGGTTGCTGACTGATCAGGGTGGTGGTTGCTAAAGGTTCGGGTGGCTGTGGCAATTTCTAAAAAAATAAGACAACATTGAGCTTTGCCTCGTCAGTTGACTCTTCTGTTCACTTGAATACATTGTAGGGTTATTAATTGACCTAATTACAATATTGTTGTGTTTCAGGGAATAGGGAGAGAGGCAGAGAGAGAGGGGAAGAAGAGAGAGAGAGAGAGAGAGAGAGAGAGAGAGAGAGAGAGAGAGAGATGGTGGAACAGCTGGTCAGTGGAGTAGTCAGAACAAATACAACATTGATCTTTTAAGTTTGCTATCTTATATGTGTGTGATTCTCAATGCCCCCAAACAATTAAAATAGTAAAATCAAAGATCACTGATCACTGATCACAGATCACCATAACAGATAATAAAAAGTTGGAAATAGTGTGAGGATTACCAAAATGTGACACAAAGACAGTATATGAGAATATGCTATTGGAAAAAACTTGTGCTGATAGACTTGCAGGATACAGTATTACCAAAATTTTCCAAGTTGTAAAAAACACAGTATTAGCTAAATACAATAAAATGATGTGTGCTTGTACTTTGTTCCTACTTCTTTGCTACTCCAACAGATACTGCTATACATATTTTGGTGTACATTTAAACCTTTTTTTTTTCAACCTAACTGGTATATATATGTGTGTGTGTGTGTGTGTGTGTGTGTGTGTGTGTGTGTGTGTGTGTGTGTGTGTGTATACATATATGTATATATATATAATAGCCATTTTGATACATATAATTTTGTAAACTTTAACATCATATCGTTTACACATACACACACACACACACAGAAAGAGAGAGAGACAGAGAGAGACAGAGAGAGAGAGAGAGAGAGAGAGAGAGAGAGAGAGAGACAGAAGAATTACTATGGCAAGGATCAAGAAGCCCATATTATAAAGAAGTCCTAGTATATACAGATAATCATATTAGCATTGTTATTTTTAATTAGCAAAGATGAGTGGGGGGGAGATCTGAACTCTTCATTGAAGTTGACTATAGGGACAAAAGTTGCCCTCAGTTGTCTGTAATTTTATTTTGCCTAGCATTCAGAGAATAGCAATGACTAATGAATCAGTGGTTATACTGAGAATAAAATTTATGCCTTTTGACTTCTACCTACAGATTTTCTAAATCACTCTTCCACTTTCAGTTTAATTCTAGAAACTATCTATACAAAATGCAAGGGACATAGATGTTTATGAAAGGCTAAATTTCAATACCTTTATTACTTATCTGGAAGAAGGGATAATAATACTGTGTTAATCAAATTCAGCAATGACAATAACTAGGAAGTGTTTTGAATACCAGTATAAGAATGAGAATATAATATAAAGGGATTAAAAGAATTCAAGAAAAAAAGCAAGAAATTACCACACACACACACACACACACACACACAAAATGACTGAACCTGATAAAATGCAGTGTGAAACATCTGGGAAATTATCTTCTCTGCCACTTATTACTTGTATGATTTGGGGCAAATTGCATAACTTTCCTGAGTCTCAGTTTCCTCATCTGTCACCTGAGTTTGTATTGAACCACCTATGAGTTCCCACTTAGCTATAGAACTATGTTCTAATGATGTGGCAAATACCATTTTATGGAGTCCAAAGCGTATTCCACACCTTATATAACTTATTCCTCACCAATGTTCCACATTATGGTTAATACAAAAATTTTACTTTATTTAGGCTTCACTTTATTAAGGTTCACATATTCAGTACATATGACCCCCCCCAACCCCTACTTAACAGCAATCATTAGACATTTTTTAATCACCTACTATGTACCAGGTACTGCCCGGTATTGTGCTAAGCCCTGGGGATACAAAGAAAGGCAAATGACATCCCCGGCTCTTAAGGAGCTCACTGTCTAATGGGGAAGATAACAGGGAAACAATTATTTATAAACAAGATAGAGACTGAGTAATTGAAGATAATCAACAAAGGGAAGACATTAACATTAAGGGGGTTCTGAGAAAAACTTCCTGTAGAAGGTGGCATTTTAATCAGAATGTAAAGGAAGCCAAGGGGCATAGATTAGGAAGGAGAATATTCCAGGCATTGGGAGTCAGATAAAATGGCCAGAGCTGAGCCATGTAGAGTATTATTGAAGGAACAACCAGGAGGTCAACAATACCAGATGAAAGAATATGTGGTTGGAGGAGAGGAAGCCCTATGGCTCCAAGACCAAAAAAAAAGAATTTTGTATTTAGTTTTGGTGCTGGTAAGGAGCCATTGGAGTTTACCAAGAAGTTTTTTAAAATCATAATAGTGAGTGAAACTACAGTAAAGCAATTAGTGCTTTTAGAAAATTATATAAAATAATAGATCAATGATTGACCAGAAAGTTTTTACATATGTAATGCTGGCTAATATTATTATATAATATATAAAGTATAGTATGCCCTAGAAACCTTAGTGCAGCATTCATCTTTAATATCTTAATATTAATAAGATTTAATAACTCAATAGTAATATTAATAATAGTAGTATAGAATACTATAATAGTATTAATATTAATGTATTACTATATAATAATATTAATATTATTATTAAGATAATAGCATCATGATATAATATTATGATGATGTTAATACTATCATACAGACTCTTTCTATAGTTGCTAATGTATTTTTTTTTTAAACAAATACTTTATTAACTTCTGTTTTACATCATTCATTTCCGCCAGATTTTGAGTTACAATCATTTTCCCCCCATTATTCCCCTACCCAACCTCCCAGAATAGCAGTCCCACAAGATATCGCTTCCTCCAATCTGCTCTCTCCCATACCTTCTCCCATACCCCCATCGACTTTTCCATTAGAGGAAAATGAATCTTTGTGTCCCAATGCCTGCACATCTTATCTCCCAATTATAGGCAAAAGAGTATTAATAATAGTATTTATATATATATTTGAAACATTTAATGTTACAACCTTGAATTTCAGATCCATTTCCTTCCTCCCTTGTCACCCATTCCTTCTTGGGATATAAGTAATTCAGTATATGTTGTACATGTCTAGCTATGCAAAACATTGTCATAGTAGATATATTGTACAAGGCTGCTTATAATTCCCTCCCACTCATCCCACCCCCCACCCGGTCCATTCCCTACATGATCCTGTCCCTCTTCTATAGTGGGTACTTCCAACCTCCCCTCCCCCCAAGGATGCCCTCCCATCCATCATCTCTCCTCTCATCCCCCTTCCCCCCTATCCTGCTGCAGGTTGAGATATCCCATTTAGTATGTATGTCATTTTCTCCCTGAACCAAATTCAATGTGAATGTGGTTTTGCCTTTTTAGCCTTCCTTATTCTCCCCTCCTTTGCACCCACTTCCCCTACATGAGATAGTTTACCCTACCATGTCTCTCCCCATCTCCTCTTGCCACTTTCCTCTCTCACCTCATAATTTCATCCCTTGAGTACTCTCCCTTCCCAACAGAATCAACCTATGCCCTCTATCCATATATAACTGTAACCATATACACACACATTCACATATGTATTCATATGACCACACCCCTTTCTTCCATTATTTTCATAGTGAGAAAGATATCATCAGTCACAGATATTACTTTTCCATATAGGAATGTAAATAGTTCAACTTTGATAAGTTCCTTTTGATTTCTTTTCCCTGATTACCTTCTCAGGCATCTCTTGCTTCTTGTGTCTGGATGTCAAATTTTCTATTCAACTCTGGTTTTTTCCTCAAGAATGCTTGAAAGTCCTCTATTCCACTGAATGACCATATTTTCCCCTGAAACAAAATACTCAGTTTTGCTGGGTAGGTGACCCTTGGGTTCATTCCCAGCTCTTTTGCCTCTGGAATATCATATTCCATGCCCTTCTATCCCTCAGTGTAGAAGCTGCCAGGTCCTGGGCTATTCTGATTGTGTTTCCACAATATTGAAATTGTTTCTTCATGGCTGCTTGTAGTATTTTCTCCTTGATGTGGGGATTCTGGAACCTGGCTATAATATTTCTGGGAGTTTTCTTTTTGGGATCTTTTTCAGGAGGTGATCGGTGGATTCTTTCAACCTCTATTTTGCCCTCTGGATCTAAAACATCAGGGCAGCTTTCCTTGAGAATTTCTTGAAGGGTGATTTCTAGGTTCTTTCCTTGATCATGGCTTTCAGGTAGTCCAATAATTTTTAAATTGTCTCTCCTGGATCTATTCTCCAGGTCAGTGGTTTTTCCCATGAGATATTTCACATTGCCTTCTAATCTTTCATTTGTTTGGATCTGCTTAACAGCATCTTGATTTCTCATAAAGTCACTAGCTTCCATTTGCTCCAGTCTAACTCTGAAGGAATGAATCTCCTCAGTGAACTTTTAAGATTCTTTTTCCATCTGGCAAATTCGACTTTTTAAGGCATTCTTCTCCTCATTGCCCTTTTAGGCCTCCTTTGCCATTTGAGCTAGTCTATTTTTTAAGGTGTTGTTTTCCTCAGTCAGGCTGTTGACCCTCATTTCATACTTTTCCTGCATCCTTCTCATTTCTCTTTCTAATTTTTCCTCCACTTCTCTTATTTGATTTTTAAAGTCCTCCTTAAGGTCCTCTATGGCCTGCAACCCACTCATGTTTTCCCCTGGGGCTTTTGGAGCAGGACTTCTGACCTCACAGTCCTTTTCCCGCTCTATGCCCCCAAAATAGGAGTCTAGGGTTGCATTTTTCTGTTTCCTTTGCCTTGGCATGTTGCCACTTAATTGTTTGACTTTTGGGCTTGTTGCCACACTATGGCTTTAAGGCCAGATAGAGGAATTTTCGTCCCGAACGTGTGGGGGGCAACTTCCGTTTCTGGCAAGCTGTAAACCCACCCACAACTTCCACCCTAGATCACAATCCAGATCCAGGGAGGTTGAAGCAAGAGCGATTACCCCCCAAGACTGATCGCTGGATCTCCCCACGATTTGTAGGCTGGGAGCCGGAAATGCCTATGAAAACTACAAAATGGCGTGTCTCCTCAGCGGCTTCTAGCCCCCAGGGGAGGGAGCTGACGCATTCCCCAAATACAGGTCCCAAAGTCCATAGGACACTAACCTCTTACTTTGTCCTAGGCAAGTCTATGTTGATAATTCTGGCGTCTCCACAGGTCCTGGTGTTCTGGGGTTCCTCCAGCCGGCTGCTGGCCCTGCCGCCCTGGGGCTAAAACCTCGGCTCACGTGGACCTGGGCTCGGCTCGGCTCCTGCGCTCTGCGCGCTGCCGGCTCCCAGACCACTGCGCTGGTCTTTCCTGCAGGGTGCTGGGCTGTCCTCAGCGGGAGGTTAGCTTCTCTGTGTCGTTCTGTGGGTGCTGGGGCTCCAGAAGATTTTCATAGTCCTTTTTTACATAGTTTGTGGAGAATCTGGGGGCAGAGAGGCTTGGAAGAGCTGTTTCTACTCCGCCATCTTGGCTCCGCCCCCCTAATGTATTTTTTTAAGTCTAGAAGAAGTGGGGCAGCTAGGTGGCACAACAGATACTGCACTGGCCCTGGAGTCAGAAGTACCTGAATTCAAATCTAGCCTCAGACTCTTACTAACTATGTGACCCTGAGCAAGTCACTTACACTTCATTGCCTCCCTCTCCCTCAAAAAAAAAAAAAAAAAAGAAAGAGAAAAAGAAAACCTTAAGGAAAAAAAGAAAAAACAGAAGAAGTAATGCACTATAGATTTTGCAGCTCAAAAAGGAGGGAAATTGACACGAAAGACATCAGAATGTATGGTATCATTAACTTCAATGACTGAAAGATCTGTAGCTTCATTAATATGCACTCTGTCAACAAGCATGAACTCCTAATGCTGCCAGGATTTCTACACAATCTTTAAGTATTATAGCCTAAAGATATGCTACTTTTCTTTATTTATTTTTTAAACAAATGCTTTATTAACTTCTGGTTCACATCATTCATTTCCACCAGATTTTGAGTTAATTTTTTCCCCTATCTTCCCCTACCCACCACGCCAGAATAGCGGTCCCACAAGATATCACCTCATCCAATCTGCTCTCTCCCATATCTTCTCCCATATCCCCTTTGACTTTACCATTAGGGCAAGGTGAATCTCTGTGCCCCAATGACTGCACATCTTATCTCCCAATTACATGCAAAATAGTATTAAAAATAGTATTTGTGTATATTTGAAACATTTAATTTTAAAACTTCCAATTTCAGATCCATTCCCTTCCTCCCTTGTCACCCACTCCCTCTGAGAAGATAAGCAATTCAGTATGTGTTGTACATGTACAGCTATGCACAACATTACCATACTAGATATACTGTAAAAGACTGCTTATATTACCCTCCCATCTATCCCAGGCCACAGCAGTTCCAATCCATACTTTGATCCTGTCCCTCTTTGAAAGTGGGTACTTCCAACATCCCCTCCCCCAGAATGCCCTCCCCTCCATTATCCCTCCTCTCATCCCCCTTCCCCCTACTCTCCAGCAGGGTGAGATATCCCATTTAGTACGTATATCATTCTCTCCTTGAGCAAAAATCAATGAGAATATGGTTTTGCCTTTTTGCCTCCCTGTTCTTCCCCTCCTCTGCAACCACTTCCCCTTGCTTCTTCTACATGAGATAGTTTACCCTACCCTGTATTTCCCCATCTCCGCTTGCCACTTTCCTCTCTCACCTCTTAACTTCACCCCTTAAGTATAATTCCATCCCACCAAATTCAACCTGTACCTTCAATCCACGTATACCTGTAAACTTATATACACTCATTCACATATGTATTCATATGACCATACACCCTTCTTCTATTATTTTCATAATGAGAAAGGTTTTATCAGTCACAGTTATTGTTTTCCCATGTAGGAATGTAAGTAGGTCAACTTTGATAAGTTCCTTTTGATTTCTTTTCCCTGATTACCTTCTCAAGCATCTCTTGCTTCTTGTGTCTGAGTGTCAAATTTTCTATTCAACTCAGATTTTTTCCTCAAGAATGCTAGAAAGTCCTCTATTCCAATGAATGACCATATTTCCCCCTGAAACAAAATACTCAGTTTTGCTGGATATGTGATTCTTGGTTTTAATCCCAGGACCTTTGCCCTGTGACATATCATATTCCATTCCCTTCCATTCCTCAGTGTAGAAACTGCCAGGTTCTTGGCTATTCTAATTGTGTTTCCACTATTTTGAAATTATTTCTTCTTGGCTACTTGATTTTCTCCTTGATGTGGGAATTCTGGAACCTGGCTATAATATTTCTAGGAGTTTTCCTTTTGGGATCATTTTCAAGAGGAGGTCAGTGGATTCTTTCAACCTCTATTTCCCCTCTGGGTCTAAATCATCACAGCAGTTTTCCTTGAGAATTTCTTGAAGGATGATTTCCAGGTTGTTTCTTTGATCATGGCTTTCAGGTAGTCCGATATTTTTTTTTAAACAAATGCTTTATTAACTTCTGTTTTACATCATTCATTTCCGCCAGATTTTGAGTTACAATCATTTCCCCCCATTATTCCCCTACCCAACCTCCCAGAATAGTAGTCCCACAACATATCACTTCCTCCAATTTGCTCTCTCCCATACCTTCTCCCATACACCCATCGAATGTTCCATTAGAGGAAGGTGAGTCTTTGTGTCCCAATGCCTGCACAACTTATCTCCCAATTATAAGCAAAAGAGTATTAATAATAGTATTTATATATATTTGAAACATTTAATGTTACAACCTCGAATTTCAGATCAATTTCCTTCCTCCCTTGTCACCCATTCCCTCTTGGGGGATAAGTAATTCAGTATATGTTGTACATGTCTAGCTATGCAAAACATTATCACAGTAGATATATTGTACAAAGCTGCTTATAATTCCCTCCCACTCATCCCACCCCCCACCTGGTCCATTCCCTACATGATCCTGTCCCTCTTCTATACTGGGTACTTCCAAACTCCCCTTACCCTTGGATGCCCTCCCATCCATCATCCCTCCTCTGACCCCCCTTCCCCCTATCCTGCTGCAGGTTGAGATATCCCATTTAGTATGTATGTCATTCTCTCCCTGAACCAAATTCAATGTGAATGTGGTTTTGCCTTTTTAGCCTTCCTTATTCTCCCCCTCCTTTGCAACCACTTCCCCTTGTTCTTCTCCATGGGATAGTTTACCCTACCCTGTATCTCCATATCTCCTCTTGCCACTTTCCTCTCTCACCTCATAATTTCATCCCTTGAGTATTCTCCCTTCCCAACAAATTCAACCTATACCCTCTATCCATATATAACTGTAACCATATACACACACATTCATATATGTATTCATATGACCACACACCCTTCTTCCATTATTTTCATAGTGAGAAAGATATCATCAGTCACTGTTATTGCATTTCCATATAGGAATGTAAATAGTTCAACTTTGATAAGTTCCTTTTGATTTCTTTTCCCTGATTACCTTCTCAGGCATCTCTTCCTTCTTGTGTCAGGATGTCAAATTTTCTATTCAATTCTGGTTTTTTCCTCAAGAATGCTTGAAAGTCCTCTAGTCCACTGAATGACCATATTTTCCCCTGAAACCCAGTTTTGCTGGGTAGGTGACCCTTGGGTTCATTCCCTGTTCTTTTGCCCTCTGGAATATCATATTCCATGCCCTTCAGTCCCTCAGTGTAGAAGCTGCCATGTCCTGGGCTATCCTGATTGTGTTTCCACAATATTGAAATTGTTTCTTCCTGGCTGCTTGTAGTATTTTCTCCTTGATCTGGGGATTCTGGAACCTGGCTATAATGTTCCTGGGAGTTTTCTTTTTGGGATCTTTTTCAGGAGGTGATTGGTGGATTCTTTCAACCTCTATTTTGCCCTTTGGATCTGAAACATCAGTTCAGTTTTCCTTGAGAATTTCTTGAAGGGTCATTTCTAGGTTCTTTCCTTGATCATGGCTTTCAGGTAGTCCAATAATTTTTAAATTGTCTCTCCTGGATCCATTTTCAAGGTCAGTGGTTTTTCCCATGAGATATTTCACATTGCCTTCTAATATTTCATTTGTTTGGAACTGCTTAACAGCATCTTGATTCCTCATAAATTCATTAGCTTCCATTTACTCCAGTCTAACTCTGAAGGAATGAATCTCCTCAGTGCACTTTTGAGATTCTTTTTCCATCTGGCAAATTTGACTTTTTAAGGCATTCTTCTCCTCATTGCCCTTTTGGGCCTCCTTTGGCATTTGAGTTAGTCTATTTTTTAAGGTGTGATTTTCCTCAGTCAGACTGTTGACTCTCATTTCATACTTTTCCTGCATCCTTCTCATTTCTCTTCCCAATTTTTCCTCCACTGTGCTTATTTTGTTTTAAAAAATCCTTTTTGGGGCGGCTAGGTGGCGAAGTGAATAGAGCACCAGCCCTGGAATCAGAAGGACCTGAGTTCGGAGCCTGCCTCCGACACTTAATCCATACAAACAAAAACCTAGCCGTGTAACCTTGGGCAAGTTACTTAACCCCAATTGCCCTAAAGGGGCGGCTAGGTGGCGCAGTGAGTAAGAGCGCTGGCCTCGGAGCTTGGATGACCCGAGATCAGATCCGGCCTCAGAAAATGAGCACCCACGCATAAATAATGACTAGCCGTGTAACCTTGAGCAAGTTACTTAACCCCAATTGCTTTAAAAAAAAAAAATCCTTTTTATGATCCTCTATGGCCTGTAACCCACTCATATTTTCATTTTGGGCTTTTGGAGCAGGACTTCTGACCTCAGAGACCTCCTCCATGCTTTGATCCTCTTTGCCCCCAAAATAGGAGTCTAATGTTACATTTTTCTGTTTATTTTGTTTCCTTTGCCTAGGCATGCTGCCACTTAATTACTTGACTTATGGGCTTGTTGCCAAATTAGGACTCTGCCACCAGACAGGGGAGCTTCTGTCCCAAACTTTGGGTTCTTCACAACTTCCAGAGGTTTTAATTGGGTGGCGTCTGTGAAGCCTCCACATGCTCTGGCAAGCTGGATAGCCACCCCAAGATCTCCACCCCAGAGGGCAATCCAGATCCAGGGAGGTTAAAGCAAGAGCGATTACCCCCCCAAGACTGATGGCTGGATCTCCCTACAGTTCACAGGCTAGGAGCTGAAGCTGCAAAATGTGTCTCCTGTGCTGTTTCTCCTCAGCCACTTCTTGCCCCCAGGGGAAGAAGCCAAAGCATTCCCCAAATACTTGTCCCAAAGTCCATAGGGCACTAACCTCTCACTTTGTCCTAGGCATGTCTGTTTTAATAATTCTGGAATCACCACAGCTGCTGTTGTTCTGGGGTCCATCCATCCAGCTGCTGGCCTGGCCACCCTGGGGCTAAAACCGTGGCTCAAGAAGATCTGGGCTCAGCTCCCAGAGCACTGTGCGGTCAGCTCCCAGAGTGCCATGCTGTCGGCTCCCAGATCGCTGTGCTGGCCACTACCTGCAGGGCTGCTGGGCTGTCCTCAGTGGAGGGTTAACTTCTCTGTCTTGTTCTGTGGTTGCTGGAGCTCCAGAAGTTGTTCAGATTCCCCTTTTACATGATTTTGAAGTGGTGTGGGAGAGATCACCTTGGAAGTGCTTTTCCTACTCTGCCATCTTGGCTCTGCCCCCAGCTCAATATGTTACTTTTCAATCTATGAGCTACCCTAAATATAACTATGTTGGTTGACAGAGGACAGGTATATATTAGGTTCATTCTTGGGAGTTGTTCTTTCCCAGGAGGATCCATTAAAGCTAATATTCCCTTAACATTAACCTTGTGAAACTATTATTCTCTCCATACAATGATGAAGCATATCTGTGGTACCTCTGTACCAGAGCCCTGTACCTCTCCCCCAAACTTTCCACCTTCCCACCTTCCCACAAACCAACACTCATAGCTCAGTGCCTGCTTCATCTCTCTCCCTCAGCTCTAACTACTCTGACCAACTTCTGAGTGATACTTTACTAGAGGATATGATTCTAAAGATAAGGCATGACAACATGCCAATCAAGGATCATTTCTGGACTGACAGTAGAGAAAGAGAATTAGAAAAGTTATTTGTGATGCCATCTGAATACAATATGAATACTGTATAATCAGCTCATTTGAAGCCTTTTAGTATTATAGAAACAGTAGCATATTGTCTCATAAGCCTTGAGATTTCATAAGGGTAAATGCTACACTGTTCTCAGGGCTGATGGACAAGAAAGGCAGAAGTAATAGTGTGGATAAAATCATAGATAGTCTGCCTAGTTGTCATAAAGGGTATCCTAAGATAGTATGACTATTTTAAATTCTAGGCAGGAGAATGCTAAAATTGAGCAGATAACTAATTAGCATAATGGTTCAATAGTCCTCTATTGTCTATGTAAGTGAATCTGCCTGTGTAAAGTCCCCTTATAGCTGGGTACTTGCATATTTAAATCAGGCTATAGCACCTGTGACTATCTTATTAGCACATATAAATATCACCAGTGTGTCCTCATTTGATTAGGTTAAAAAAAACTGAGACTTTTGCTGAGACCATTCCTTCCTTTACTAATAAATTTGTTTTACCGAATTAGTAAAGAAAAGAAAAGACTTCAACTAATCACCATAGTAACATAAGAAGCCTAAAGTAAATAATTCTTTATGCTATTTGTAATGGGAATGTAAATTTAAAGATCTTCGCTGCCCCTAGGTCCTTTGATAGGCTTAAGAGACTCTGAGAACCTTCCTTAATTTGAAAATATACTCTGCCCCATAATAGGCTAAATGTGGTCACATGGAGCTTGTGGCAGGAGGCTTGGTTTTCAGGAATGGCTACACCTTGATGCTGTGTGATTGGGCAGTGGGTCAAGAGGGTTGTTACCTTCTCTGACCCAGGAGAAGGCTGTATAATCCCTGATGTGAAGCTTTGCTTTGGGGCTTACTTTGACCTCCCCCCACCCCGCCAGCTTTGAAAACCCAGATGTTGAAGACTCCCTCTTTGGTAACTGTGATTTGGTATTGATGTAATGCCCAAGCAGTTTGGAAGCCTGTCTACTTGATCTGTTTGTTTCTCTGTCTTGTAAGTTCTGTCTATCTACTTTGAAGTTCAGGGTGCTGACCTTTTTCCCCTGAACTAGGTAAACAATATGTTTGATTGATTAAAGCAAGCTTGTTAACCCATTTTGAGTTGTTTTCCTTTAGTAAAGCAGATCTAAGGACCTGTGTTGGCAACCACCCTGGGGATGTTAGGGTGCTTGCCGCTATACTGTTATAAAATGTAATTTCCTTATCTGCATATCCAAAGAATATATGTAATATATTTTGAATTGATATTGTACCTTGTATTGGGGTATCTGAGCTTTCTAGTCATTTGGATTACTTATATGGATACAGGGAAATTTACATCCTAATTAGTGAAATTGGGCTATGGTAAGAGGAAATGTTGGTTTGACTGTAATCATATAGGCTTCAATTCACTGCAATCAATACACTTAACTTGATAAATATCATGAAAGTATGCTTTTGTGGAGTGTACCAATTAACTGGGGCTCAATGAAATGAGAGATTTGGAAGGAACTTTGACAAAATATGGTCTAGCAACTGGGGACATAGACCACAAGATAAAGTGAAATATATTCCAGTTTCCTGCAATAGATAATTAGTACTTCAAGAAGAGCTAGTATATTTGGAATAATATTTGGATTTGAATCCTTAGGTTTGATTCTGATACAACATGAACTTGAACAAATTACTTTGCTAGCTTTTATTTCCTCATCTTTTAAATGAATGGGTAAAACCTCATGTAGTGCCAACACTATATTTACAGTGGCTATGAATATGCCAGCATAATTCTGAATCACAAAATATAACAGACTTCCCACATGTAAAACAGAACCAAAACACTTATTAAAACACCAGAAAGACAAATCCATCATAGCAACAGAGAAATCTATACACAATAACAATGCAAACATCACCACTTCTTCCCCCTGCTGGGGCTTTCCAAAAAACACTCACAGCTCATTGCCTGCTTCCTCTCTCTCCCTCAGCTATAACTATTCTGGCCAATTTCCTTTCTCTTTGCTCCTGCTCTGCCTCTTCTCATTCCATCCTTCCTGCTTCCCCCAATCTGGTTCTACTCATTCAGCAGGCTCCTCTCACCACAGGCTTCATGTGAATCAAACTTATGTAATTTAGGCTTACATGTGACTTAAGCAGGTTACATGGGCCTATTCATGGATGGGAAAGATCTTCCCATTAAGTAAAAACACATTAACAATTCACCTGATATAGCCTCTGACATCTTTAGGTTCATGGTATATATACATATATACATATATATACATACATATATATATATATATATATATATATATACACACATACACACACACACACACACATATATGACCCCTCTCTGTACCCACTTCATATCCAGAGCTATATGTTATGGTCACTTAAATGTTCTTTATTAAATATTGGCAGAAACCAGGAAGTTCTGTGGTAAAATGAATCCTAAGGATTTGTCAGAATAACTTCCCTGATTGAAAAGTGATGAGAGTGTTCATTTGAGATAAAACTTAGGGAAATTGATTTTATTATTTTATCATCACACTTTTTCATTCATTCACTAACTCATTCATGAAATATGTATTAAATGACTACTATGTGAGGAGGAGGAGGGGAGGGGTAGAAGTTGTAAGAAGACTAGAAAGGTTGGGGAGGAGAGGAGAATATTGTGAAGGGCTTTTAACATGAAATAAAGTTTTTGTTGTTGTTTTTTATCCTGGAGGTGATGAGGAACTACTGTGTTTACTGAGCAGAGGGGTAACATGATCAGACCTGTACTTTCAGAAGATCACTTCCACAGCTAAGTGGAGGGTGGTAGTAAGGTCAACCAGAAGGCTCTTGTGATAGTCCAGGTGTGAGTAGATGAGGGCTTCCCCTAAACTGGTGGCATTGTCAAAGGAGAGAAAGAGACATATTGGAGAAATTCCATGAAGGTAAAATTGATAGGCCTTAGAAAAAGATTGGCTATGGAGGAGGGGAGGTGGTGTGTGAGGATTGACAGCTAAGTTTTAAGATTTAGAGGTTGGAAAGCTGAGGGTTAAAATAGCAATTAACACTGAGGCTTAGAGAGAAATTGATTAAACTATGGCCACACAGCTAATTAATGACAGAACTAGGACTAAAGTACAGATTCATTATCAACATAATGTTATTTGTTACTATATCTTCTCCTATATCATTGTTAAGGACGTTAAAAAAAGCATTAGGTTGGAATTCGAAGTTTTAAAATTAAATGTTTCAAATACATATAAATACTATTATTAATAATATTTTGCATGTAATTGGGAGATAAGATGTGCAGGCATTGGGGCATGGGGATTCACCTTGCCCTAATGGAAAAGTTGAAGGGGGTATGGTAGAAGATATGGGAGGGAGCAAAGTGGATGAGGGGATATCCTGTGGGACTGCTATTCTGGGGTTGTGGGTAGGGGAAAAATGGGGAAAAATTGTAACTCAAAATCTGGTGGAAATGAGTGATGTAAACCAGAAGTTCATAAAGCATTTGGAAAAAAAAAAGCATTTGTTGGAATTAACTTGTCTTAAATTGTTGAGTATTTAAATTTCCATTAGTATTTTATTTAGTGTCAATTTTATTTCATATTTTGCTATGGGTCTGAATGTTAAAATTCTATTTTAAAAGAATAAAGTGTGGAAGTCTAAGGGGACACAGTGATAAATAATTTCTTTGCTACCCCTTCCACTATAATCTATTTTCAGACTCTATATAAAGTAGAATGAATGGACTTTTAGAAAACAAAATTCAATTATCCAAAATTTAATTGCAGAGAACTTAAAAATTCTAGTATTTCATAGTTGTAAAAAATATTTTAAGGAAGAGAATTGTAAATTAATGAATCTATGTTAACTTCCTACTAAAGGACAGGTGCTGTTAGTCATGTTCATATTTATTGTTTTGTCCTTGACATCAGGAAGGTGATGCCATGATTTTCAAATGAATTGATTTAAGGGAGGCAGTGCTATGCAAAGTCACAAATCTCCCTTTCTCCTCTGGAACTGTCTTTGACAAGATATAAATTAGGACGATTGGAGATGGCCCCAAATGCAGTGGAAGACATCGGCCTTTTTAAGATAGGGTCTTTCCCATGCTTCAGTTTTACTGAGTCAATACCCATTTGGTGATTAAGGATAGGTAAGAAAGGAGACAAAGAGTGGTCTATTTTACTAGTTAAAACAACATCAATTTGGCCAGGGACTCCCCTCAGAATTTCTGTTAAAAAATGCTATTTACATTTGCTTTGAGTCAATCAGGGCCCAAATAATTGACCTCTAAGTGGGGCTTTGGTTAGAACCTATTGTTGGCCAGTCATTGAGAGCCAGAGTGAACTGGGTTTAAGGTATGGTCCTTAAGAAAGAAATCTAGCCCATAAGCCCCAAGATTCCTTAAAAGGTTTTAATGATCAAAATTTGTATTCCTTTGGCAGAACACCTACAGGTAAGAGTATGATATCATAGGTGGACAGAGGAAGAGGAGGGAAGGAAAGAAGGAGAGAGGGAAGAAGGGAGAGACATATACCATAGTCAGTTACTATCCATTTTTCTTAGTATGGTGATATAATAGAGGTATGTCATAGGGGTTTCCAATTAATTTTAAGAAATAAGGAATATTTCTCAAGCACCTATAATATGTAATTTACTAGGAAAACTTTGTCTTTATGTGTGAGAGATAATGATTATTCCATAAAGATTTTTTTTCTTTTAGGGAAAAAAATCAGAATATCTGAATATGCACCCTAAAATAATCCTCATTAGCAGCGATGTTAGTGAAAGAGAATTCATAAACAGGATAGAAGGGAACTAGCATAAAAAAACTGTTAAAGTATTCAGTATGTGGTCACCATTAACTGGTTTTCTAATTTTTGTTTCTGAGCTCTGTTAGTTGGAAGTAGCTAATTTTGGTATGACTGCTCAGCAGCTTTGAGATACAGAGAAGGGGGTAGGGGAGGAGAGAGAGACTTAGAAATACAGAGAGACAGAAACAAAAAGACAGAGGCAGAGACAGAAAGAGACAGAGATGGAGACAGACAAAGACAGAGAGACACTGACTTCATTTCCTCCATCCCCACCCACCACTCATTGAGAATGCAATCAACACAATATAGATTATATATGTGTAGTCATGGAAAACATATTCCATATTAGTCATATTGTGAAAGAAAAAAATAGACCAAAAAACTTGAAGAAAAATGAAGCTTGAAAAAGTATGTTTTAATCAAAGTATTCAGATACCATCAGTTCTTTCTCTGTGAATGGATATCATTTTTCATCATGAGTCCTTCACAGTTATCTTGGATGATTGTGTTGCTGACAGTAGCTAAGTCCTTCACAACTGATCATCTTACATTATTATTATTTTGTACACAGTACATTTTGCTTTCAATCAGCTCATGCAAGTCTTCCAGGTTTTTCTGAGAACATCCTGTTCATCTTTTCTTAATACAATGGTATTCCATCACAATCATATAACACAATTTGTTCAACCATTCCCCAACTGATGGGCATCCTCACAATTTCTAAATCTTTGCCACCAGAAAAAAAATTGCTAATAATATTTCTGTGCATATTTGTCCTTTCCTTTCTAAAAAAAATCTCCCTTTGTTTACAGACCTTGAAGTATCAAAGGATATGCTCAGTTTTATACTGCAGTTTTATAGTTCTTTGGGCATAGTTCCAAATTACTCTAAAGGGGTTGAATCAGTTCACAAATCCACCAACACTGAATTAATGTCTCATTTTTCCCACTTCCAACATTTGTCATTCCCCTTTTCTGTCCTATTAGTCAATCTAACAGGTATGAAGTAATAATTGTTTCAATTTGCCTTCCTCTAATCAATCGCACTTTAGAACACCTTCTCATATGGCTATAGATAGCTTTGATTACTTTGTCTGAAAACTGTTCATATTTCTTGATCAATTATCAACTGGGAAATGGCTCCTATTTTTATAAATTTGCCTCAGTTCACTATATGTTTGAGAAATGAAGTCTTTATCAGATAATCTTGCTTCAAAATTTTTTCACAGTTATTATTGTTAAATGTATTTCTCTCAGTCCTGTTTTTCTCCAACACATTTAATCTATTCTCTCTTTTCATGGGTATCCCTCCTCAAAAATGTTTTCCTTCTGACTATCCCCTCCCCCAGTGTGCTCTCCCTTTTATCACCCCACTCCATTATCTCATCACCTTTCCTTCCTACTTTCCTGTAGGGTAAGATAGATTTCTATACCCAATTGAATATACATGTTCTACCCTCTTTCAGTCAATTCTGATAAGAGTAATGTTCATCAACTCCACCCTCCACATCCCTATCCTCCCCTGTACTATGAAAACTATTATTTCTTGCCTTTTTATGTGAGATAATTTGTACCATTCTGTCTCCTCCCTTTCTCTTTCTCCCAGTACATTTCCCTGTCTCACACCTTAATTTATTTTTTTTAGATATCATCCCTTCATAGTCATCTCACATCTGTGCCCTCTGTCTATCTATCCTCCTAACTGCCTTAATGACTTTTATAAGTTACAAGGATCATCTTCCCATGTAGGAATGTTAAACAGTTTAACCTTAAGTCTCTTATGACTTCCATTTCCTGTTAAATTTTTTATGCTTCTCTTGAGTATTGTATTTGACAGTCAAATTTTCTATTCAGCTCTGATCTTGTCATTATGAATGTTTGAAAGTGCTATATTTCACTGAATTTCCATCCCCCCCACCCCCGAAGGACTATTCTCAGTTTTTCTGGGTAGCTAATTCTTGGTTTTAATCTTAGCTCCTCTGACCTCTGGAATATCATATTCCAAGCTCTTTGATTCCATAAGGTAGAAGCTGCTAGATCTTGTATTATCCTGATTGTATTTCCACAATTATCAAATTGTTTCTTCCTGACTACTTGATATATTCTCTCCTTGACCTAGGAATTTTGGAATTCGCCTACAATATTCCTAGCAGTTTTCCTTTTGAGATCTCTTTCAAGAGGTGATTGATGGATTTTTGAATTTCTGTTTTACTCTCCACTTCTGATAATATTAGGGCCATTTTACTCAATAATTTCTTGAAAGATAATATCTAGGCTCTTTTATTTTAATCAGGTCTTTTAAATTTTTATTTATTTATTTATTTAAAGAAATTAAAAATATATATATATTTAAATTATAAAATTTAAATTATTTCTCCTGGATCTATTTTTGAGGTCAGTGTTTTTTTCTGATGAGGTATTTCACATTGTCTTCTTTTTTTTCATTCATTTGGTTCTGTTTTATAAAATCTTGATTTATCATAAAGTCATTAGCTTCCAATTGCTCCATTCTAATTTTGAAGGAATTATTTACTTCAGTGAGCTTTGGGACCTCCTTTTCCACTTGGCCAAGTCTGCCTTTTAAGGCACTCTTCTCCTCATTGGCTTTTTGGACCTTATTTGCCATTTGGGTCAGTCTATTTTTTTAAGGTGGTGTTTTCTTCAGTATTTTGGGGGTCTCCTTCAGCAAGCTATTGCCTTGTTTTTCATGATTTTCTTGCCACACTCTTATTTCTCCTCCCAATTTTTCCTCTACTTCCCTTAGTAGAATTTTGAAATTCTTTTTTAGTTCTTCTGTGTTCTGTAACCAATTCATATTTTTCTTGGAAGTTTTTGATGTAGGTGCTTTGAATTTTTTGTCTTCTTCTTGTTGTATTCTTTGATCTTCTTTGTCACCAGATTCTATAGTCTGACTATTTTTACACTCTTTCCTCATCTTCCCAGTCAAATACTTGTCTTTCTAACTCTTTGTCAAGGTAGACCTCTGCTTCCAGTGGGTGTGGGCATGGGGGTGGATATACTATCCCAGGCTTCAGTGTTTTGTACCAGCCACTTGATCCCCCACTGTTTGTTGACCCAGAGCTCCAGAAACAACTGCTGCTGCTGTTGCTGCTGCTGCTGTGGCCACTGACACCACAACCATCACCACCCCATGGCTGGGTCTTTCACTCAGGTCCCACAGAATTCTTGCAATTACCTTCCACATTGTCCTCAGATTTTGTGGGTTGAGAAGCCTGGAAACTGCCACAGCCACCAGTGATTCAGTCACCTGAGGCCAACTATAGCCCTATCTATGTTGCTGTGACGGATACCAGATTGTGCCCTCCTCCCATTCAGGTGAAATATACACTTCCTGATGATCTTCCAGGCTGTCTTAGGCTGTAGATGTGTTTTATTCTGTCATTTTGTGGGTTCCGCAGCCCTAAAATGTTTTTTTTTAAACAAATGCTTTAGTAACTTCTGTTTTACATCATTCATTGACGCCAGATTTTGAGTTACAATCATTTCCCCCCTGTTATTCCCCTACCCAACCTCCCAGAATAGCAGTCCCACAAGATATCGCTTCCTCCAATCTGCTCTCTCCCATACCTTCTCCCATACCCCTTTCGACTTTTCCAATAGAGGAAGGTCAATCTTTGTGTCCCAATGTCTGCAATCTTATCTCCCAATTATAAGCAAAAAAGTATTAATAATAGTATTTTATATATTTGAAACATTTAATGTTAAGACCTAGAATTTCAGATCCAATACCTTCCTCCCTTGTCACCAATTCCCTCTGGGGAGATAAGTAATTCAGTATATGTTGTACATGTCCAGCTATGCAAAACATTATCATAGTAGATATATTGTACAAGGTTGCATATAATTCCCTCCCACTCATCCTACCCCCCACCTGGTCCATTCCCTACATGATCCTGTCCCTCTTCTATAGTGGGTACTTCCAAACTCCCCTCCCCCCAAGGAAGCCTTCCCATCCATCATCCCTCCTCTCATCCCCCTTCCCCCTATTCTGCTGCAGGTTGAGATATCCCATTTAGTATGTATGTCATTCTCTCCCTGAACCAAATTCAATGAGAATGTGTTTTTGCCTTTTTTGCCTTCCTACTCTCCCCCTCCCTTGCAAGCACTTCCCCTTGCTTCTTCTACATGAGATAGTTTACCCTACCCTGTCTCTCCCCATCTCCTCTTGCCACTTTCCTCTCTCACCTCATAATTTCACCCCTTGAATATTCTCCCTTCCCAACAAATTCAACGTATGCCCTCTATCCATCTATAACTGTAACCATATACACACACATTCACATATGTGCTCATATGACCACACTCCCTTCTTCCATTATTTTCATAGTGAGAAAGATATCATAAGTCGCAGTTATTGCTTTTCCATATAGGAATGTAAATAGTTCAACTTTGATGAGTTCCTTTTGATTTCTTTTCCCTGATTACCTTCTCAGGCATCTCTTCCTTCTTGTCTCTGGATGTCAAATTTTCTATTCAATTCTGTTTTTTTTCCTCAAGAATGCTTGAAAGTCCTCTATTCCACTGAATGACCATATTTTCCCCTGAAACAAAATACTCAGTTTTGCTGGGTAGATTACCCTTGGGATCATTCCCAATTCTTTTGCCCTCCGGAATATCATATTCCATGCCCTTCAGTCCCTCAGTGTAGAAGCTGCTAGGTCCTGGGCTATTCTGATTGTGTTTCCACAATATTGAAATTGTTTCTTCCTGGCTGCTTGTAGTATTTTCTCCTTGATCTGGGGATTCTGGAACCTGGCTGTAATATTCCTGGGAGGTTTCTTTTTGGGATCCTTTTCAGGAGGTGATTGGTGGATTCTTTCAACCTCTACTTTGCCCTCTGGATCTAAAACATCAGGGCAATTTTCCTTGAGAATTTCTTTCTTTCTTTTTTTTTTTTTTTTAGAGTTAGAATTATTTATTTAAGCCACCCCAATCACAAGCAAAATGATAAAAGGTCAGCACATTTGTCACATGTGATGCAAGTGAACCTAAGGTCCCCTGTAATTTTCTGTTCCACATAGAAATAAAAGGATGTTCCAGCTGCTGCTGTGGTCCCCCAGTGCTTGATTAGTGTAGTCCCAGTTTTCTTTACTCATCCTCATACCCGGTTGGGAGAGGATTGACATGATGGTTATGAAATAGAGTATGGTTTCCATCTCCCCATGGGAAGGGCTTGGTCCGGATGCGGAGGTGGGGGTAGGGGGCGAATTCGGGCCGCTCCTGATGCTCCCGAGACTTCAGGTAGGCATTCAGCATGCTGACCGCCACGCCGGGGAGAGCCACGAAGTAGGTCAGCGTCCTCCACATGCGGCCAGAGCCCTCCTCGCTGTGGGCGCTGCTGGAAAGCGCCCGCCTCGCCGGGGCTCGGACCTGGCCCAGCTGCACCAGCAGCCGCCCGCTCACCGTTACAGCCATCTTCCACCCGAGAATTTCTTGAAGGGTGATTTCTAGGTTCTTTCTTTGATCATGGCTTTCAGGTAGTCCAATAATTTTTAAGTTGTCTCTCCTGGATCTATTTTCCAGGTCAGTGGTTTTTCCCATGAGATATTTCACATTGCCTTGTAATCTTTCGTTTGTTTGGATCTGCTTAACAGCATCTTGATTTTTCATAAAGTCATTAGCTTCTGTTTGCTCCAGTCTAACTCTGAAGGAATGAATCTCCTCAGTGAACCTTTGAGATTCTTTTTCCATCTGGCAAATTCGACTTTTTAAGGCATTCTTCTCCTCATTGCCCTTTTGGGCCTCCTTTGCCATTTGAGTCAGTCTATTTTTTAAGTTGTTGTTTTCCTCAGTCAGGCTGTTGACCCTCATTTCATACTTTTCCTGCATCCTTCTCATTTCTCTTTCCAATTTTTCCTCCACTTCTCTTATTTGATTTTTAAAGTCCTTCTTAAAGTCCTCTATGGCCTGCAACCCGCTCATGTTTTCTCCTGGTCCTTTTGGAGCAGGACTTCTGACCTCACAGTCCTTTTCCCTCTCTATGCCCCCAAAATAGGAGTCTAGGGTTGCATTTTTCTGTTTCCTTTTCCTTGGCATGTTGCCACTTAATTACTTGACTTTTGGGCTTGTTGCCACACTATGGCTTTAAGGCCAGATAGAGGAATTTTCATTCTGAATGTGTGGGGGGCAACTTCTGATTCTGGCAAGCTGTAAACCCACCCACAACTTCCACCCCAGATCACAATCCAGATCCAGGGAGGTTATAGCAACAGCGATTACTCTCCAAGACTGATCACTTCATCTCCCTACAGTTAGCATGCAGGCCAGGAGCTGGAGCTGCCTCTGAAAACTACAAAATGGCATTTGTCCTCAGTGGCTTCTAGCCCCCAGGGGAGGGAGCCGACGCATTCCCCAAATAGTGGTCCCAAAATCCATAGGACACTAACCTCTTACTTTGTCCTAGGCATGTCTATGTTGATAATTCTGGAATCGCCATAGCCTCTGGTGTTCTGGGTTTCCTCCAGCGGCCTGCTGGCCCTGCTGCCCTGGGGCTAAAACCTCGGCTCACAGGGACCTGGGCTCTGTTCGCCTCGGCTCCCTGTGCTCTGTGCGCTGCATGCTGCCAGCTCCCAGACCACTGTGCTGGTCCTTCCTGCAGGGCTGCTGGGCTGTCGTCAGCGGGAGGTGAGCTTCTCTATGTCGTTCTGTGGGTGCTGGGGCTCCAGAAGTTGTTCAGAGTCCCCTTTTATTAGTTTGGGGGGAATCTGGTGGCAGAGTGGTTTGGATGAGCTGTTTCTACTCCGCCATCTTGGCTCTGCCCTCCTAGAATGTTTTTAGAGTTGAATATTATTATAGATATTTGCAGGGTTTTGGAGGAGATCTCAAGTATGTCCCTACTTTTAATCCACCATATTGGTTCTGTCCTGCAGATCCCCACTCCCCCCTTCTAATTTTTAAAGTAGATTTTTTTCCTTCAGTGAGTTTTTGTACTTCTTTCTCCATTTGACCAATGCTATTTTTCAAGATATTCTTCTCCTCCTTGGCTTTTTGAACCTCTTGTACCATTTTTTTTCTTTTTTTTTTTAAGGTATTATTTTCTTCAGTGTTTTTGGTGTCTCCTTTACCAAGCTGTTGACTTATTTTCCATTATTTTCTTGTGTCACTCTCATTTGTGTCTCCAATTTTTCCTCTACCTCTCTTATTTGATCTTCAAAATCCTTTTTGAGTTCTTACACGGCCTGAAATCAATTCTTATTTTTCTTGGGGGCTTTGGTTGTTGGAACTTTGAATTTTTTTTTCTTCTGAGTATGTGTTTTGATCTTCCTTGTCATCAAAGTAATTTTCTATGGTCAGATTTTTTTTCTCTTGTTGGCTTATTTTTTTGACCTCTTTCTTGTGTTTTAACTCTTTGCTGTAGTGGGTCTCTGCTTCCAAGGTGGATAGAACACTGTCCCAAACATCAGGGATTTTCTACATCTATTTTCAGAGATACTTCTAGGGCACTGTAAGTTTTTAGTTCTTCCATAGTGGTATGATCTAAGGAGAGGTGTGCTTGCTACTTTTCTAGCCTGTGCTCTGGTCTTTGAGTAACCAAAGCATTCTTTCCTGCTTTGGAACTCTGATGAGGGTCACCATTCCACTACGTCTCGAAGCTCTGGTGTGCTAGTGCTCCTCCTTACCCTGTGACTGCCATCCTGGAATGTGACTCAGATCTGAGTATGGACAAAGAAACAGAGTTCTGCTCCAGTGTCAGCAAAGAGACTCGTATAATTTCCTTCTGATCAGTTTCTTTACACTTTTGCCATCTGTGGTCTGAGAGTTCCAGAAGCAGTTACTGCCACTGCTGATTCAGTCATTCCCAAGATCTGTTCCTCATTTGCTCAGGCAAGGGGTATGCTGGCATGGCCTACAATAGATTGTACCCCACTCTCACCCAGGTGTGACAGACCTTTCCTAGTAACCCAAGTTACCTTTGGCTGGAAAATTAATTCACCCTATCTTTTTGTGGGTTCTACGACTTCAGGAATTGTTTTATGGCATTATTTAGAGGTATTCAGGGGAGCTTTGGGGAGAGCGCAGGTGAGATTCCCCCTTCTCCCTTCCATCTTGGCTCTGCCTCCTGAGGGTTTTCAGTTTGTGCAGTGACTGCACCCATGTGAATGAAAGATAGAATAGCTCCTGGGAAAAGTATAATTTCTTTTCCACATCAGTTCTCAAACAAACCCAAAGATGTTAAAGGAGTTGGTATATTTTTATGTAGGAATGGGGATTAAAACAATATCACATTGGACTACAATTAATTCTCCTAGCTAATTAACTTGGTCATTAATCAAAGCCACAAATAGAGTTCTCTGCCAGGCTTCATAGTAAACAACAATGATGGGGAGTGGGGATTAGTTGGGATGGCAAGGGTTAACACTTTGTACTTCATTCTATACTGAATCTATATTAGTTTTAAGTATAAATGACATTCCTAAGGCTTATGTATCTTATTTCTCAAATTGTACTGATAAATATATTTATAAATATATTTAATTTTTAAAATCTCTTTTTTTCTCTGTTATATTTGCTATACTTTAAAATAAAAATTAAATGGGGTTGAGGGATAGTAGTAGCAGGTCTTCAAATAGTGAATCATTTTTGAAGACAAATTGAGGACAGGACAGGAAAGGGGATGAAGAATGGTGAGAATCTTAATTTGAGTCAAGGTTGTTAGAATCCTATTTTCATTCTGGATTAGGAATTCCTAAGCATGATAATTTTGCAAAAGCCACATTAAAAATTAGCCCATTTCATGAACACCATTAACTTTTACATGTTGGCCATTTTTATATTTCTAGTAGTACATGTAGCAATTTACTAATAATACTAGAGCTGCTGGATCCACTTGGGTCAACAAGATTCACTTGGAACAGCTTTTAACACTCATATAGTATACTGACTCATATTTCATTGGAATTACTTTAAGAGATTTTTTTCCTAAATATTTCATGAAATGTTGTTATTTTAATTTAATTTATTTTATTTATTTATTTATTTATTTTTTGCTTTTTTGGAGGGCAGGGTTAAGTGACTTGGCCAAGGTCACACAGCTAGTAAGTGTTAAGTGTCTGAGGCCAGATTTGACCTCAGGTCCTCCTGATTCCAGGGCTGGTGCTCTATTCACTGCCACCTACCTGCCCCAAAATGTTCTTTAAAAAAATTAAATGACCTAAGAAATATTTGAACTTAGATAATAAGAGATCATTACAAAAATTACTCTCCCATCACTACTAGAAACAAAGGGTCATATATTTTAATCTGAAATAGAACATTTTGTCTAACCATTCTATTTTACCCATGATGAAATTAAAGTCCATGAAGGTTTTGCCTAAGATACAAAAGGTAAAAAATACATTACTGTGGCAAGATTTTATGTAAGACTTCCACCTCTGAATCTGCTCCTCTTTCTACCATATGATAATGTTGCTAGGGCAGTAGGAATATTGTTTTCTAAATCTTTATAATAGTTGACAATTTAAAAAATCTTTGTCCCAACCTTTTCTATCCTTCTGAATATGGAAATTTGAACTTTTAAAATAAAGTCAATATTTGAATTTGTGGATTTTGTGAAGTTGTGCTATTATTTTCAATACTAATATTTTTGTGATTAATCTTTTAAATACTTTAAAAATGGAAGGAGTTTGGACATGGTGAAGGTTTATGTTTTCCCATAGTCCCCCCCACCCATCTCTCTCTCCTTCTACATGTTTGTATATACATATGTACATACATACATTAATATAGACATACACACACTTATGTATTCTCAGTCACTTTTTCATTAAATCAAGAATGAGATTATTTTAAATCTCTGCTTATGTTATAAAGGGAAGATCACAAAGGAAAATTATTTCTCCTAAGTAATAAAATATTAGTGATTTAGAACTAGATCGTGAAGAAATAAACATAAAAATCTTTAAAATAATAGGTTATATGGGTTTCTAATAAGGATTTCTATTGTCTCAATCACCTTCAGAAATAAATATTTGCTGCTTAGGAGTAATTACAAGTGAATTTTTTTTTGAAAAAGAACCTTCATTGTTGAAAAAACATATATACATAAACATATAGAGGTGCTATTATACATTCATATATGTATGTATATGTGTATATGTGTATAAACACATATCTATAAATATATTTTAAAAATATTTTAAAATTATATACCTTTACATATACGGATATATCAATCTTTCTCTATATGTATGTGTATATAGCCACACACACACACACACACACACACACACACACACACACACACACACTACCCAGCACGAATCTAGAATCTTTTAATAACAGACTAATTTATACGCATGATTTTCCAGCTAATTGTGTTTTGATAAATTACCATGTCTTTAATATAATAATAGTCATTTGGTGGTACAGTGAATGTGAAATGCAAATCACCTAGTGCTAATGTTTTGAAACTATTTTATAGAAAGTTTTAGTGAATTAGTTACCAACTATTTCAGAGTTATACTAGAAGTTTAAATTTTTGGTTGGAAATCCTTTGTAATCAGTTTGTATCATGACTCTTTTTTTACCCACTCTATTTCCTACCGAATATTTCCTCCTCTCTTTCTACTTATTTCTTGACTGAAACGGGTTTCATAGGATACGACCATTTTGCAGATGCTATATACAGGAATGTTTCTATGGAATAATTTTTTTTTCTTTTTTTTTTTTTTTTGTGATCCTTTTTTTTTTTTAATTTTTTTTTATTTTTTTTTTAAACAAATACTTTATTAACTTCTGTTTTACATCATTCATTTCCGCCAGATTTTGAGTTACAATCATTTACCCCCCATTATTCCCCTACCCAACCTCCCAGAATAGCAGTCCCACAGGATATCGCTTCCTCCAATCTGCTCTCTCCCATACCTTCTCCCATACCCCCATCGACTTTTCCATTAGAGGAAGATGAATCTTTGTGTCCCAATGCCTGCACATCTTATCTCCCAATTATAGGCAAAAGAGTATTAATAATAGTATTTATATATATATTTGAAACATTTAATGTTACGACCTTGAATTTCAGATCCATTTCCTTCCTCCCTTGTCACCCATTCCTTCTTGGGATATAAGTAATTCAGTATATGTTGTACATGTCTAGCTATGCAAAACATTATCATAGTAGATATATTGTGCAAGGCTGCTTATAATTCCCTCCCACTCATCCCACCCCCCACCTGGTCCATTCCCTACATGATCCTGTCCCTCTTCTATAGTGGGTACTTCCAACCTCCCCTCACCCCAAGGATGCCCTCCCATCCATCATCCCTCCTCTCATCCCCCTTCCCCCTATCCTGCTGCAGGTTGAGATATCCCATTTAGTATGTATGTCATTTTCTACCTGAACCAAATTCAATGTGAATGTGGTTTTGCCTTTTTAGCCTTCCTTATTCTCCCCCTCCTTTGCACCCACTTCCCCTACATGAGATAGTTTACCCTACCATGTCTCTCCCCATCTCCTCTTGCCACTTTCCTCTCTCACCTCATAATTTCATCCCTTGAGTACTCTCCCTTCCCAACAATATCAACCTATGCCCTCTATCCATATATAACTGTAACCATATACACACACATTCACATATGTATTCGTATGACCACACCCCCTTCTTCCATTATTTTCATAGTGGGAAAGATATCATCAGTCACAGATATTGCTTTTCCATATAGGAATGTAAATAGTTCAACTTTGATAAGTTCCTTTTGATTTCTTTTCCCTAATTACCTTCTCAGGCATCTCTTACTTCTTGCGTCTGGATGTCAAATTTTCTTTTCAACTCTGGTTTTTTCCTCAAGAATGCTTGAAAGTCCTCTATTCCACTGAATGACCATATTTTCCCCTGAAACAAAATACTCAGTTTTGCTGGGTAGGTGACCCTTGGGTTCATTCCCAGTTCTTTTGCCCTCTGGAATATCATATTCCATGCCCTTCGATCCCTCAGTGTAGAAGCTGCCAGGTCCTGGGCTATTCTGATTGTGTTTCCACAATATTGAAATTGTTTCTTCCTGGCTGCTTGTAGTATTTTCTCCTTGATCTGGGGATTCTGGAACCTGGCTATAATATTTCTGGGAGTTTTCTTTTTGGGATCTTTTTCAGGAGGTGATCGGTGGATTCTTTCAACCTCTATTTTGCCCTCTGGATCTAAAACATCAGGGCAGTTTTCCTTGAGAATTTCTTGAAGGGTGATTTCTAGGTTCTTTCCTTGATCATGGCTTTCAGGTAGTCCAATAATTTTTAAATTGTCTCTCCTGGATCTATTCTCCAGGTCAGTGGTTTTTCCCATGAGATATTTCACATTGCCTTCTAATCTTTCGTTTGTTTGGATCTGCTTAACAGCATCTTGATTTCTCATAAAGTCATTAGCTTCCATTTGCTCCAGTCTAACTCTGAAGGAATGAATCTCCTCAGTGAACTTTTGAGATTCTTTTTCCATCTGGCAAATTCGACTTTTTAAGGCATTCTTCTCCTCAGTGCCCTTTTGGGCCTCCTTTGCCATTTGAGTTAGTCTATTTTTTAAGGTGTTGTTTTCCTCAGTCAGGCTGTTGACCCTCATTTCATACTTTTCCTGCATCCTTCTCATTTCTCTTTCCAATTTTTCCTCCACTTCTCTTATTTGATTTTTAAAGTCCTTCTTAAGGTCCTCTATGGCCTGCAACCCGCTCATGTTTTCCCCTGGGGCTTTTGGAGCAGGACTTCTGACCTCACAGTCCTTTTCCCGCTCTATGCCCCCAAAATAGGAGTCTAGGGTTGCATTTTTCTGTTTCCTTTGCCTTGGCATGTTGCCACTTAATTGCTTGACTTTTGGGCTTGTTGCCACACTATGGCTTTAAGGCCAGATAGAGGAATTTTCGTCCCGAACGTGTGGGGGGCAACTTCCGTTTCTGGCAAGCTATAAACCCACCCACAACTTCCACCCTAGATCACAATCCAGATCCAGGGAGGTTAAAGCAAGAGCGATTACCCCCCAAGACTGATCGCTGGATCTCCCCACGATTTGTAGGCTGGGAGCCGGAAATGCCTCTGAAAACTACACAGTGGTGTGTCTCCTCAGCAGCTTCTAGCCCCCAGGGGAGGGAGCTGACGCATTCCCCAAATACAGGTCCCAAAGTCCATAGGACACTAACCTCTTACTTTGTCCTAGGCAAGTCTATGTTGATAATTCTGGCGTCTCCACAGTTCCTGGTGTTCTGGGGTTCCTCCAGCCGGCTGCTGGCCCTGCCGCCCTGGGGCTAAAACCTCGGCTCACGTGGACCTGCCGGCTCGGCTCGGCTCCTGCGCTCTGCGCTCTGCCAGCTCCCAGACCACTGCGCTGGTCCTTCCTGCAGGGCTGCTGGGCTGTCCTCAGCGGGAGGTTAGCTTCTCTGTGTCGTTCTGTGGGTGCTGGGGCTCCAGAAGATTTTCAGAGTCCTTTTTTACATCGTTTGTGGAGAATCTGGGGGCAGAGAGGCTTGGAAGAGCTGTTTCTACTCCGCCATCTTGGCTCCGCCCCCCTCTATGGAATAATTTTTAAAACCCACTAGACAGAGGCAACAAAATAACTCTAATAGTCCATTCATTATTGTAACTAAATTAATATTGCTTAATAGTGGATAGAAAAGAGGCAGAAACTCAGTACTGCTCATTGTATTGTCAGTAAATACTAAATGAATTATTGATTGTGTAATAGGAGAAATAAGATGGAAATTGTGTTTACTGAAGAGAAAGGAAGTTAGCCATTTCAAGTTAGTTATTTCTCCCATTGACTAATGGTATAATCTTGGGAAAATAGTTTCAATATCTAATTTTGTTTAGATGAAAATTAATATTTTTACAAAGGATTTTAATCTTAAAAAATAAAATACTTATTTTTTATATCACTGTATAAATCATAGAATTTTAGAAATGCAAGAGACTTTGGTGTCCATCTTACTCAAACCTATGTTCAAAAACCTTTCAAGTTTAATCTACACACCTGGAGGATTTGCCAATGGCAGCCCAGTTTCCAGAATAAGTGAATTTTTCTCTGCTTCTTTCCATACTACATGAAAGGGACTGGAGATCCAGCTTGAAGAAAGATAGATAATAGAGGGTTCCTACATCCTAATTCAATGCATGGAGAGGTTTTCTTTTTGTGATCTACTTAACTCTTAGTAAAGAGGGGCAGACAAAATCATGTCATGTGGGCAACTGTGTCTATCTTTCTCTTTTGGATGTAGGTGAATTGAGTGAGGAAGACATGCAGCCATCCTAAAATGATCCACTTTACCATGAAATGGACAAATTGGATAAAGAATAGCCATGCATGCTTTGAATGGGAAATTAAGACCTCTGCACTACGTAGCATAATTTCTATCACCAGCCTCTTCCACATGGGTTAACTAAACATGCTCTTGCACATAGGGTTAGTTTCCCTATTATATCTGCAATTAGCCCTTGACCATTCCCATGATAGAAAGAGAGAATATGGGAAGAGGGGAAGGCAGCATGGGTTAGTAAACAGAGTGCTACACAAATTCAGGAAGGCCTATGCTGAAATCCTATCTGGCACTTAATAGATATGTGACCATGGACAAGTCACGTAATTTTGGGGGCCCTCAGTTTTTAAATTGTTAAAAATTAATTAAGTGCACCAGATGACCTCTTGGGTTTGTTTCAGTTCTAAATTTATATTCCTATGATCATCTTGGCAGTTAGGTGGAATAGTGGATAGACCCTGGCAGGGCCTGAAATCAGAAAGATCTGAGTTCAAATCTGACCTCACACACTTACTAGCTGGACAATTCACCTGGGCAAGTGACCCTGGGCAAGTCACCTAACCCCATTTTTCTTGGTTCCCTCATCTATAAAATGAACTAGAGAAGAAGTATTAAATTATTCCAGTATCTTTGCCTAGAAAACCCCAAAAGGGATCACAAAGAGTTGGATATGACTGAAATAATTAAAAAAGAAACACAACATGAACTTCTGGATGGGTAATCTTACCAGATTCCTCCAAATCAGTGACCTTGAACTTGACCTACACAAAGTATCCACACCTGTATCATGCACGGGCTTTTAGAAGGAATATTACCACAGAGAGAATTTATCTTGCTCATTTGTTTGTAGAAATGGTGGAAAGGACAATGAAATATTTTTGTGGGGTGGGGAGCAGATATGCCTTTTCCTTTATCTTCTTCCTGCAATTCTAAGAGTTAGATGGTAGATCTCCATTAACAAGTAGAATTCAAAGTGTTTTTTCAGGTTACTTATAACAACCCTGTGAGAGTATAGAGTTATTAACATAATTATATAATGGGACAAACTGAGACAGACAGAGATGAAGTGACTTACCCAAGATAACATAGCTAGCAAGTGTTAGAGGCCATATTTGAACTTCATTCTTCTAAATCCTACACTCTATTCAATACAATATTTAATACACTCTAACTACTTCTCCAATATCATAGATATTGAAGAGCACAACCTGGTGGTAAGTGTTGGTGGTGGTTACAGTGGGGATAGGGTTGGCCTAAGGACTACCTGCAGCTGACAGGAGTGATAGTGAGATAAAACTGTGGAGCAGAGGTGGAGGTAAAAGGAGGGAATTGCTTGGTTCTATTGTTTTTCCTCTCTATATTAAAAGGATATGTATACAATCCTCTAATACTCAACTGAACTATGGAATGATCGCTTCCTGGTTGATTTCTGTCCAATGAAAAGAAGTGAGAGAGAAGAAGGGAACCTAATCTGTTCCTTTCCCTCTGTTGGCTGATGGCTAAAGAACGTCAGTGTTTATACTTTTCCTAGCTTGCTTTTTAACCCTTTCAATCCAGATGCTTTTTAAGATCTGTATGAAAAAAAAATCTGATGACCTACAAAATGCTGCCTGGCATAGTGTAATGACAGTAGGTTAGGGTGAATTTTTTTTTGATGGGCAATTGGGGTTCAGTGACTTCCCAAAGTCACAGGGCTAGTAGTCTCTGAGCCCTTATTTGAACTCAGGTCCTACTGACTTCAGGGTGGGTTCTCTATTCACTGTGCCACCTAGCTGTCCCATTAAAGTGAAGTTTTAAAGAAAAGAGATATTTTTACTCTACAGAAAAAGTGAAGTGAGTTAGGTCAATGTATCCCTTTAGGTGAAAGTATATAAACTGAAAATATTTCCCTAGAATAATAAGAGAAACAATTGAGGTTTTATATATCGTATTATTATTCATAGGATCAAATAAGTAGCCTTTTTATCTAGAAGTAATTAGGTGGTACAATGGATAGAACACTGGACCAGGAATCAGGAAAACCTGAAGTCAACTTTAGCTTCAGACATTTATTAACTCTGTGACTTTGATAAATCATTTAGCCTCTGCTAGCCTCAGTTCCCTCATAATAAAATGGGACATGTGAGCATCAACTGAGATATTTGTAAACCCCTTTGTGAACCTTAAAGTGCTATTTAAATGCTATTCATTATCATCACCACTACCACAACACTGCTGCCACCACCACCACCATCTTCATTATCATGTAGTAGTAATAGTAGTAGTAGAAGTAGTAGTAGTAGTAGTAGTAGTAGTAGTAGTAAATATATTACAATAAGACACAATCTAAGCATCATTTACAGGTGTGAGCCGAGTTCTTCAGGTGTATAGGATAGCTCAATGGAATAACACTACTGATCCAATAAGTGATCATTCAGGGAACTTTATTTTTTTCTAATTTAATATATTTAGTTTTTCTCAAATTACATGTTAAGAAAATTTTAACATTTTTTTATGTTGAGTTCCAATTTTATCCCTCCTTTTCCTCCCCACTTCCTGAGCTGACAAGCAATGATGTACAAATATGTAAAATATTTCCAATTCATCATTTTGTAGAAGACTCAAATAAAAGAAAAAAAAATAAAGAAAGAAAGTCAAAATTAGTATGCCTCAATCTGTATTCAATCAATGTCATTTACTTCTCTGGAGGCAAAGAGTTTGCTATACCATTAGTCATTTGGGATTGTCTTGAATCATTGTGTTGATGAGAATAACTGAGTCATTCACAGTTCTTCATCATACAATATTCCTGATACTATGCACAACATTTTCCTGGTTCTGTTCACTTTGCATCATTTCATGTATGTCTTTCCAGAATTTTCTGAAATCATCTTCCTTGTCATTTCTTACCATACAATAATTTTCAATCACAATCTCCAATTGATGGGTATCCCTTTGATTTCCATTTCTTAGCCACCAGAAATAGATAAGCCTAATTAAAAGACCACAAATTAAAGGGAGTAAAGGGTGTACTGGTAAATTTTTAGGGAAGCAATAATTTAGTGTGTGTGCTTTCTCTTTCCTTTTTCCTCAAAGCATGCTTGAACAGCTTTCATTCAGTTATTTTTGAACTGTTTCATTTTATTGAGAAGCACAAATCTGTGTTTCCGTGTCAAACATCTGTGTTAAAAAAGTTTATATAATAAATACTAATACATATAAATTCTAGTTAACATTTCCCAAGAGAGAAGCCATTTTTTTAAAAATTAATGAATTATAGTGCTATATTTGTGTACACCGGAGCAGAGGTGTTGATATTCCCCCTATCAAACAAATTATCAAAATAATAAATTTTCTACATGTATATTTCACAATTTTTTTAATCACTTCACAGTAATTCTTTCAAAAAGCTTTAGTGGTAACCCACTACTATGATAAAAAATTTATATTGAAATTTACTAGAGAAATGCTACAAAATTATGACTTCATTTGTTTTACTAAGTTTAAAGTTTCATTTTTGGCTAACATTTTGCCTCTTTGCTCACATTAAAATTCTAATGGATTCTTCCCCCTAGTTTTTCTATGAATAGGAAACTAATTGCATTAAGGAGTAGCAGAACAATGCCTGCTTTACATTCAGAGGAGTTGGCTTACTTCCATTTTGAGATACTAAAATTTCAGATCTAATTATGTTCATTAGTTTTATATTTGGCAGTTATTTTTTATATCTTAAAAAACTCATTTAATATTTTAAATTTTTAAATTTTGATTACATGTAAATGTATAATATTGGAAATATAGATTCAGAAATTACACTGAGCACTGTTTCAAAAATCCTTAATTTTTTTCAATTATTTTTTTTCAATGAACAAGGAACTTTTTTTTTCTCCCTCAGATCTCCTCTGATTTAGACTTAGAAAAGATTTCAAGAGTTTATCAAACATCCTAAAACTCGAAGGCCACTCACAATCTGAACTCCATTTTTTAATCTCAGACTATGGTTTTACCTTCCCTTTTGCTGTCCCATTCTTTCCTGACCCTTTACTTTCAATCATGCTGTTCTTTCTTCCTGAATTGCCTTCCTCCCTATCTTCATTTACTTAAGGCCTTCCTTCACCATTCAAAGTTCAGCTCTAATACCACTTTGTGCATGAAACCTTCCTTGACACCCCGGAGATAGAAGTACTTTCTCCTAATTCTAGAATTTCATATCTAAAGTGGCTGACCTACTTCCCTAATATTAAATCCTTCTCATTTATTCACCTAAGTGACCTAACATCTACCTGAAAATTTAGATCTTCATAATTCTGGGACCAAATTAATTCTTCAGTAAGAGAAATATAAAGTTCTGTAGATCCATGACTTTAGCAGATGGTCTTTAGGCCAACTATTCTACTTGCTTGTTCTGACTTGGGACCCTGACTTACGGAGTTATACTTCACTTCAGTCTTTTTAATAAAGCTTTGCCGAAAATTTTTAATAAATGTATCCTCAATTTGTTCTCCTGAGTTCCTGTCTTGATACTTTTGAATAAAAGCTCCTTGTCCATAGGAGCATAGAGCAAGACCTTATTAAATATTTGTTTATTGATCAATTGATTTAATGATTTATTTCCTTAGTTCTTCTATTGATAGGATCCTGCAATACCATTCCCAGTATTCTAGAATCTAAGAGTTGGAAGGGGCCTCAGACATCATCTAATCCAACACAGACTGAAGAATAAATCAATTATTAATATCTTTGGCAGGTGAAGAGGTCATTCAGCCTCTACAAGAAAACCTTTCATGAAAGTGAACTCACTATCTCACAAGTAAGCCTTTCTCACTACAATTATTAGGACATTTCTTGCACTTGGGTAAAATTTCTGTTTTGATAACTTCAGACTATTGTTCCTACTTGTATTTTTCAAGTAAAAGTAGAACATATTTAATCTCTCTTCTACATAATAGTCTTTCAAATATTTGAAGACAGCTATTATATCACTATCTCCCTTTACCCTACAGTACCCCTTCTTGTCCCCAGGAATTTAAATGAAACATATTTTTTCTTCAGCAAGTCTTATGTGAAATTATTTACAATTTTAACATCCTTGTTAAATTTGGATGAAGGGCAGTTTGCTAAGGTCCTTTCGAAAATGTGTTATTTATGGACTGGAGTCCCAGATCCCAGACATCTCTGATGTGACCCATTTCTTAACAGTACAATCTCTGGTTCTGACAACCCATCTCTTATAATATTCATCAAATTCTAACTTTCAATAATTTATGCTTCTATGTGTATACAAATTATTAGCTATCTTCCTTCCTAGTGTGTAAGCTTCCTGAGAGTAGGATTTTTTTTTTTTTGGAGGGAAGGCAGGGCAATGGGGGTTAAGAGACTTGCCCAATGTTACACAACTAGTAAGTGTTAAGTGTTTGGAGTCAGATTTGAACTCAGGTCCTCCTGACTCCAGGGCCAGTGCTCTATTCACTGTGCAAACTAGCCACCCCCGAGTAAGACTATTTCTAATTTAGTCAAGTATCTTTGTATTCACTAATCTCTGACCACCACTGTCTTCCCCCTTTGTAGAATTACAGACCCAGAAGGGGTGTTAGAAATCAACCACTTCAAATCTCTCATTTTATAGATAAGGAAAACAAAAGCAGGCACTTTTGTGCAATAACTCTGCAGTCTATAAAGCAAAAAAAAAAACCTTCTTATTATTAGGGAAGTAAGCTGTCATAAATTTACTGGAACACTAAAGTAGAGAAAAAATGCCTAGAGTTTTATAGTAATTATTGTTGGTTTTGTTGGAGCAAAAGTCACCTTATCCTCTGCTTAATTTACATTCCAGAGAGGAGAAGAAAGTATTCAGGGATATTGTCTGCTATTTATATAATTTGTTTTTGAATCACAGAATGTAATACCAAACAGATAATGACTGAATCCCCTTCCAGAGTCAATGGGTAACTTCTCAGTATTATATCCATGAGCCACATTCTGCATTTCACCATTTCATATATCCATTATTATGTGAAACATCTGTGATTTTGTCAATGTTGTTACTCACCCAACTCACCCAACTTATGACTCAATGGTACTGGGTAAATATTAACAATCTCAAAATGTGAAAGAAATATATAGCATTTCTCATTCAAAACCAGTTATTTAAATCCTGTAATTGAAAGCACTGCTTCAAGTGCTAACAGGAATGGAAAGATAAATGAGATTGTATTCCTTTCCTTAGGAAGCAATCTACTAGTGAAATAGGAAATGAAGAAAAATGTAGTTCAACAGTTTTAAATCATAGGGAGGGCATTAGATTTAAAAGTAGGAAGACCTTTAGTATTCAAATGCTGCCTCATTTATTAACTTTAGAACCCTTACCAAGTTAACAAACATTGAAGAGGATCATTTTCTTCAAAAATAAAATGAAAGATTTGGACTTCATATCTAAGGACACTGCCATCTTGAAATCTATGATTCTATGAAACAACCATCATGCAAAACAGTAATGATTTTTTGACCAGACACATTACTTGTTCAATATAAGAAGCTCTCAAAGAGGGACTCCCTAGACTAATGTAGATGGACACCACCTCTACAACTGTAGTCCTTGAATCTTGCCTGTTGCCCAATTGGTTAAGTGCTTTGCCCAGAATCACATAACTACTAAGAGTCAAAACCAGAATTAAAATCTAGTTCTTCTAGGCTGAACGTCAAGTTTCCATCCATTATACTGTATAGTTTCTCATGTAAATGATTCAGGTAGAAACTATGATTTCAGCAGTGTCCTGAACTTCTAGATGAGGAAACTGTCTACCAACATAGGCTACTACCTTTCCCATACCTTAAAGTTTTAGAGAGTTGTTTGGGATACTGAAAGGTTAAATGAGTTGCCCACATAGCCAGTATTTATCAGAAGTAGGACTAAAACCCTTGATATTCCTGGGAGTTCTAAAGCCTGCTTCCTGATCAGCTTTCTATTTCCTCTACTCCACTTTCTTTATATATATTCATGATAAGTACAATAAAAATATACCAGTATAGTAAAGATGAGGAAGAGGTAGTTTCTGTCTTTGAGGATTCTGGAAGTCTTCATGGAAAAGGTGGAATTTAATTTAAGTCTTAAAGTATTGGTAGATTTGATTTTATAGTCAGATATTAGTGGGTAAAAACATTTGAAGAATACTGAAGAGTGATAAAAAGAAGATAGCAGTGAGAAAGAACAAAATACGCTCTTGAAATGTTGAGGACTCTAGCTTTTCTGGCACATAGATTATTATAAGTTAAGTCTGCAGAAGCAATTCGTGTTAGACTGTGTTGTTCAGTCATCTTTCAGTTGTGTCCAACTCTTTACAACCCCATTTGGGATTTTCTTGGCAAGGATAATGGAGTGTTTTGCCATTTCCTTCTCTGTATCATTTTACAGATGAGGAAACTAAGGCAAACAAGGTTAAGTGACTTGCCCAGGATCACACAGCTAGGAAGTGTCAAGGCCAGTTTTGAACTCAGGAAGATAAGTCTTCCTGACTCCAGTCCCTGCACCCTATCTGCCCCTAACAGACTGTACAGTTGTGCATTGTTTTATTTGGACAATGGAATTCAGATATTGTCCTTGAGTTCCATAATCAGAAGCACTGTAACTCCAGAATCTCTGAATATAAGAAACATAGAGGCACCTGAAGGGAGGGGAATGTCACAAGGTCTATTCCAGTTCAATGACTTTATACCATAAAGAATTCTATCTGAGGTACTGGGTCACTTATATTTGTGACTTTCAGCCAGTGTATACAGTGTGAGTGAGGATTCTTCATTCAGATCTAGTGAGTGTGTGTGAGGAAACAGTTGCAGACCCCATCAGGTGGTCAAAAAAACATTTATCTCTCCATAGGCCCTGAGCTATTTTAATTTATCAGCCTTAGACACTTGGGCACAATTTCCAGGAATGTTATAGAAAATGGCAAATGATTAATGGCAACTCAGGTTATATTTATCTGCTCGGTTATTTTGTGTGAAAGAATTGAAATAGTGGATGTTTTACATGAAATATTGCCACCAAAAGCTTTTTTTCTGTCAAAAGCTGAACCCACTATTTCATATTGTAGGAAATCAGGCTTTGGTGAGTTCAGCCTTACCCCCTACTCTGCTGTCATTAGAAGATAATTACTTCTCAACTGACATCTTTGAAAGTTTGAATTACCACTTTCTTCACTTTTTCCTTTGCCCCACAATTTTTCCTCTCAGCAAAATCTGACTAGACATACTTCCATGAGGTTATCTATTTTCCTAGGTGAATGGAGTAGAAGGATTATTAATCTATTCACATGTCACCTGTTAGTACATTTCTTTCCTGAAGATGAAAGGTCTAATAACTTTTTAATTATTTTTATGTAGCAATATGTTATCAGAAATGTCTGCTTTATAAAGATTCCTAGCCTCAAGCCCTTTCTCCCTCTGATGTTACATTATAAATTAGAATCAATTGAAAATTATCCTATTTAATCAAAGATTATATCAAATCAGAAAATTATTCTTACTAACACATCACAACAGCAATTTAGTTTCTACCACAATTCACCAAAAACAATTCACATAGGGAGGCTAGGTGGCACAGTGAATAGAGCACCAGCTCTGAAGTCAGGAGGATCTAAGTTCAAATCTAGCCTCAGACACTTAACAGTTACAAGCTGTGTGACTTTGGGCTTAACCCACTTAACCCCAAATGCCCTGCTTTCCCACCCTCAAAAAAGAAAAAATAATCATTTTCTTTTCATAGTTTTACATGACCATCAGTAGATTTGCTGATCTCCTTGTACTTCTAAGTCAAATAATAATTTCTGCACCTTCATAGATTGTTCAGTCAGGTTTAATGCTTTGTGGGTTGACCAACCAAGGCATTTTAATTGTCTTTTTTTAATTAGGCAAAGTATGAAGTTTATAGTGAGAATGGAAAGGAAATAGTCTGGAATTTTTAAAAAGTCAAATTACTTTGGTTGATAAGCCATGTTAGAAATCCAATTTTCCCTGACTTGTTTTATTATTAATGGTTTCCCTCAAGGAAGCTTCATGTACATGTCTACCATATTGTATACCCCCAACTTTCTAGTATGTAAAAACAGTTAGACAGTCTACTTCATGTCCCCATTTGAAAGGCAAAGTTTAATAATAAATGTTGTCTGGAGTTTTCTTCTGGTTTTTGTTTGTTTGTTTGCTTTGTTTTGTTTTGTTTTATCATGGGCTACATATCTAAGGGTATAAAACAGGAGAGTATATGAGAATAATATCATCTATCAGTACAGATCAGCAATTCATCTGACACTTGCATCTTAGAAAAGCTTCATAAGAGCACTAACAGGTTAAATGATTTGCCCACAGTCACACAGCTAGTATTTGTCAGAGGTAAGGCTTAAAGCCAGGTCATCCTGTCTCTGAAGTCAGCCCTCAATCTACAACTCCATGCTACCTCAATTAAGAATAGTAAACTTATTGGGGGAGCTTGGTGGCACAGTGAATGTAACACCAGTCCTGGACTCAGGAGGACCTGAGTTCAAATGCAGCCCCAGACACTTGACACTTAAATAGCTATGTGACCTTGGGTATGTTACTTAACCTCAATTGCCTTGTCTTCCCCCCTCCAAAACAAAACAAAACAAAATAAAATGTGGTAAACTTAGAGTTTCAGGAACTGAGAATGGATCTTTTCTCTGTCACTTATTACCCATTGGACTTTGAATAGGTCATTTTAATCCCCTTGGAGTTCAGTTTCCACTTCTGCAAAATGAGAGATTGACCATCCTGAATGGCTTCTGAAGTCCCTTATGGCTTCAGATCTATTATCACTAGTCCAAGTTTTGTTTTGTTTTTGCTTTTTGTTGTCTTTTTCTTTTTTTGGCCAGGGGGAGGATAAAAAAAAATAAACAAGAACTAGATTTTAGTATTGAGTAGGCAGCTGTTCAACCCAATACCTCAGTAGTCACTCTGAAGATATTCAGATTATTAGATATATAGATACTGTATTTGAATTATAGTAATATTAGTTCCAATCATCTTTCAGGCATATCTGACTCTTCAGTACCACATTTGGAGTTTTCTTGGTAAAGATATTGAGTATTTTACCATTTTTTTCTCTAGCTCAGGATTAAGTGACTTGCCCAGGGTCACACAGTAAGTAAATGTGTACAGCCAGGTTTGAACTTGGGGAAAAGAGTCTTCCTGACTCTAGAACCAGCACTTTATCCACTACATCACCTACCAGTAATCAAAAATTAGATTATATCCTCAAGTAGGTGGCTGTTTAACCCAATACCTCTGCAGTCATTCTCATAACCTTCAGTTCTTTAGATGTATAGATGCTATGCTTTAATGATATGAATGTAGTAGCTATTACTTTTATTGGCCTTCAATAGGACTCCAAAGATAAAGAAAAGACCACTGAGTACAAAGTGTCTAATCCCTTCATTTTACACCTGCGGAAATGAATACTCAGAGAAGTTTAATATCTTCCTAGATGAGACATAGGAATTCTTTGAAGTGAGATTCTCTGATTTCTGAGACAATATGCTCTTTACTGTAGCATGATGCCTCCTTTGGGTAGATCTAGAGAATGGGCACCATAGTGTGCCACACACATCTCTAATCTTGGTTAAGGGAGAGAACTTATGGAAGTGGAAAGTCAATCAATAAGAACTTGTTGAGCATTTACTGTGTGCACAGCAGTCTGTGGAGGAATGCAAAGAAATTTCTTGACTTTGGAGTCATAAGGCATGCATAACCTTGGACATTTCAGTCAATTTTCTGTTTTCTCTCTGGTAAAACAATTAGGGCTGGCTTATATAAGTTTGGAGATCTCTTCCAGTTCCAGATTTCCAACATGATGTTACTATAACAAATAAATAGAGATGACCACTCCCTTTTTAAGCAACTTATATGATAGTTGGAGAGGAAAAAGTATATGTCATGCAAACTAGTTAAAGTATGCATAATTGTGCAGGTGTAGTAATAAAATACAAATTAAGTAAACAAATGTATCAGGAACAAAGTGAAAGAACTGGTGAGACTGAGATAACATGTATTTTATGTTACTAATAATCACAAAAAGGAAAAAAAGAGACATGGAAAATAGAGAGGCAGTAGCCATTGTAGAAAGAACATAGGGATTGTATTGAAACATTGAAGTTTGCATCTCAGATTCAGTGCTTTCTATCTGTGGGATCTCAAGCATGTATTTTAATCATATAGAAGTTCAATTCACTCATCCAGAAAAGGGGATGATAATGCTATTTGCCCCATATATCTCATGGAATTTTTATCCATCATACATATCCGAGTTGTAATTACTTCAAAATGAAGACAGTAACAATTCAGTGATTAACCTAGCAATCAATACATGGACTGTATGGAAACCCATTACACAAATGAAAATGAAGTGCACATTATTGAGGGGAAAAACTATAGTAAAGGCAGTGACAAACTGAAGGGAAAAGGGGGAAAAAAGCATGTCACCAAAACAATATTCAGAGTAATTTATGCTATGAATGACTATTGAGCTGCTCCATAGAAATCCTATTTCTAGAGAGGCAGTCAAACAAGTCAGCTCACCAAATACACAAGTTAGTGAATTTACAGAAACCACAGTTAGCAATTTCCATTTTTTTTAGTTAATATTAGAAAGCAAAAGTCAGACATGCTTCTGAACTTCAGGGAACTTATTCAATTGAACCACCAGAGAGTTCCTTCTCATAATGCTTCAAAGTCAGATTAATTTGTCATTTTAATTTCATTTGAAACTCATTTCACTAGAATCACATATTGAATATCTACACATTTTGGAATTTGGGATTCCATCCGAATGTTAATTCTCTTGTCGACATTCCTGAAATATGTGAAGAAAATACTTACATATTAGATTTAATTTCAAATTAAGATCCTTTATACTTGCCGTGGAGAAAGAAATGGCAAATCATTCCAGTATCTTTGCCAAGAAAAGCCCAAATGGGGTTGGACCTATAGTTAAAATTATAGAACAGCAACATACTTACATAGGTTTTTTTTTTTTTTTAAAGCAATTGGGGTTAAGTAACTTGCTCAAGGTTACACGGCTAGTCATTATTTATGTGTGGGTGCTCATTTTCTGAGGTCGGATCTGATCTCGGGTCATCCAAACTCCGAGGCCGGCGCTCTTACTCACTGCGCCACCTAGCCGCCCCTTTAGGGCAATTGGGGTTAAGTAACTTGCCCAAGGTTACACGGCTAGGTTTTTGTTTTTGTATGGATTAAGTGTCGGAGGCCGGCTCCGAACTCAGATCCTTCTGATTCCAGGGCAGGCGCTCTATTCACTGCGCCACCTAGCTGCCCCTTACATAGGTTTTTTTAATCCCTCAATTGAACAATATTTTCCAAACAAGGTAATTTCTTAAACAGCTTAGGATTTTTAAAGGCAGGTGACTCAATATAAAGAGCCCTGGGACTGAAGTCAGGAAGATCTGAGTTTAAATCCAGACTCAGACACCTACTAGCTGTATGACCCTGGGCAAGTCATTTAACCTCTGCCTAAATCTAGTGGAGAAAGAAACAACAAATCACTCAATATCAATGTGCATACATGGTGACATGAAGAGTTGGACAGGACTCAGCAACAACAAGGGTTACATAAAATCACTAATCACGCATTTCCTTCCACACTTGCTTTAACTCCCTTTCTCTTTGTCATCTTAACCAATTAATCAACAGGGAATGATTCCAGCCTGGGTTTAGAACTGTGCTAGTCATTTTTTTAATAAGGTTGGGCAAGGCATAGTCTCTGCCCTCAAAAAGCATAAAAACTAGCTGGTGAATCAGAATTTACATCCACTGAATAATTGTAGATCAAGTAAATGATAATTTGTGTGGTGTTGACTATAAATGCATTAATCTTTTTTAAGGGGAAAAAGAAAATATTAAACTAGTATAATAAAAATGAATATTGACTCTGACCTTGACCAATTCACTTAACTTCTTCTCATCTTTAAGTTATAGATTTGAATTAGATGAATTTGCAGATCTCTAATTGGTCTAGATTTATGATATAGATAGATAGATAGATAGATAGATAGATAGATAGATAGATAGATAGATAGATAGTTCAATCTCATTTCCTAAGCAATTTCCTTTACATCAATAATGGTGTAATAGAGAAAAAGCTATGGCTCATAGTAATAAGACCTGGATTCTAGTTTTTATTCTGTGTAACGCTGGGGGAAGTCAATTAATCTTAATCATTACCTCCCTGTTAAATCCAGGATCTAATAAACATTCCTCTATCCAACATTGAAATCCCTTCACAACTTGGCCCCTTCAAAGTCTTCTTATACTTATGTCCCCTCCACACACTCCACTGTCAATCCACACTAGCAAATATGCTGATCTTCATACTTGATACTCTATAACATGATTCCCACCTTTTGTACTTGCTGTCTCTCTCCCATGCCTGGAACATTTCCCTCTTTAAAGTTAGCTTCTAGATCCCTGGATCCTCCAAACCTCATCTAAAATCTCATTTCCACTATACAGCTTTTTGTGTTCCCCACATCCCCCACACTATTCCTCTTCCAAATGGAACATTACCTCTTCTCCACACTGTATATATCAAATAGACATAGTTATTTTCATATTGTTTCACCAGTTAGAATTGAACTCCTTAGCGGAAGAATTCTCTTTGATTTTTTTTTGATATGTGTATATGCTTTCATGATTGTCCTTTTTTTGTGGGGGTAATGATATTTCTGGTATTTTCCATTCCCTTGGAATGTTGTCTTCAAAATATCTTGAAAAGAGATGTGTCAGGACTTACAAATTGTTTTGCCTGAATCATAAATTTCTTCTGTCCAGGTCAAACCATTTGTCATGACTTTGTTTTCTTAAGGGCCTCATCATTATTTGAAATATACATAGGGTTCTCAAAAATTGTCCAAATATGTTGAAAGTTCCAATATACTGTATCTACTGCTCCATCCATCAAATCAACTAGATATGGAAAGATTTGTCACTAGTAGCCTGGACATTAGATAATGAAATTTTAGCCATGGTCATCCATAAAACAGGGCCAGCTAGGTATTTTTGTTGATAGAGTGCTGGGCTTCGAGCTAGGAAGATTCTTCTTTATGAGTTCAAATCTGGCCTTAGATACTAATTAGGTATAAGACCCAGATAAGCCACTTACTCTTATTTTCCCCAGTTTTATCATCTATAAAATGAGCTGGAGAAGGAAATGGCACCACTCCAGTATCTTTGCCAAGAAAATCCCAAATGGGGTCACACAGACATGACTGAAAAAAATGAACTGAATTCATGAAACAAAGTAAAATACAAAATGGCAGCCCCTGTTCACTTAATCAAAGTGACTGAGTGGTGGAAGGTTGGGAAGAAGATGCTTAGATACAACTTTTTTAAAAATCATCTCCACATATTAATATAACAGTTGATACTCTAAATATGAGACCCGTAACCAGTAATAATTGAGATAATATACTCTTGGAGGATTTCAACCACATCAATATAGTAAATGAAAGCAAAAGATAAAGAAGTTTTGACAGACCAGAATGGCAGATCATGGGCTATCCTTGATGAAATGAATTGCTGTAGTTGGCATTATCATATATTCAAAGTCCACAACAATATCCCCAAAACATAATTTCATGGACATTTGGTTGGTGATCTAAACATTCTATGTTCATGATGAACATAAAAACAACATTATGAAGATAACTGAATTTTATATATCAAAATCTGTTGCAAACGATGAAGTATGAGGGAAATCTTCTAAACCATGTGACAGAATTCATAAAACCAAGTTAACATATTCTTTCATACACTCTGACCATGTCTTAGAGAAATTTAACCAATGTAGTTTGATTGTCTCAACAAGGAGGGCAACTCAAACAAGAAATCACAATAGTCAGTGAACATTTCATCTAATTACTGGTTGGAGTGTCATGGCAACCAAGGTTAACATCAGTTTAGATTAAAGGTCATTTGCTAAACATAGTAGGAAATAACAGAAGATCATTAGAAGTGTCAGCTCAATAAAATGTTAAAAAGAGTAGAGGGGAAAATGAGCCTGCAAAAAGCCTGACATGATATCTGGCTGAGCAAGTTTATGCCAAAAGCATTTACAGATAGAACTAGAAAGAGAACAGTATCCTAAAATAAAAAGGGGAAATAGGAATATTGAGAAATCAAGGAAAATTGCAGCATCAATTTCCCACTTTGGGCACAGGACAGTACTAAAAGAAGACTGAACCCTACTACAGCGTGGAATTTGAATGAACTAATTGCAGGAAGATATCTGAACATAGATGCATATAAGTTTAGACCCTCTTAAGCTTTATTACTAATAAGTGATCATTTTCATGGGAAAGGATGACTAGAATTTTTTCCTTCTTTTAAAAGTGATATTTTTTATTTTTTCCCCTAAAATTGTTACAAGTAACCCTTATATTCTATATTTGGGCTAGACAATACTCCTAGTACTGGATTCATTAAACATTCATTGGTTTACACCCCCAAGCCACCAATACCACAACACCACTGTTTAAAAGTCTTTAATGGAAATAAAATTGTGTTGGCTATAAATTCAATTCTCTTTTATTATTCTATCATAAGTCATATCAAAATCACTGACTTTAAGAATATTTTTATACTCCTAACAGTCATGTTTTCCCCTAGAGGATATATGTATTGCCATGTGTCTGTCTGAATGTGGCTCATAGGGAGGCAAGAATAGATATCTCTGGAGTTCCCCTACCCCAACATTCTCCAAAGGAGATTTTGATTCTTGTCAGGAGAGAGAGTGAAAGGTTGGGGTCAGAGGCTGTCCATTCTGCTCAAATAAAAGAAAGAGAGTACTAGACTAGAATTATGTCTATATGCTCCTGTAAATACTGTTGGTCTAGGGAAATTGTTTTTTGGGTTCAATCTGTGCTTTTTATTGTTATCCATAAATGAAAATGGAGGACCCAAAGCCATATATCCAAGACTCGACTCCCCAGTTGATGACAGTTCTACAATGACCACATATAGTAAATAACAAATAATGCATTCATTAAAACAGATAGCAAACAGAAATGATATGAAGTATACATAGAATTATATATATTAAAAATAAATAGGAATAATTTGATCACTGGGAGAAAAATAATTCAGCTCAAACAAGAAAGTCTCAGATTTCACCCAGGAAAAATTTCCCTGAAGTCTCTAATGCAGTAAATTGAGAATAGGGACATAAGTGTATTCCTACCTCTTCTACATGTTGAATTCTTTGTAGACTGTTTCTCGCCATTCAGGGGCCTAAAATAGAGTCTAGAATGCTTATCATTATTCTCAAAGTTAGAAGCCAAAATACCAGGATCTCTCGTTCCTCTAGGTCTCAACAATTCTGCATACCCTGTCCCAACCTATCACTCTCCCCACCCCAACTCCATACAGGCATATAATTTTGAATAATCAATCCCCACCATTGAGAAGAAGTTCTGCAAATGACCATGCATTACTGTATATGAGTTTTAATCATACTATCCTGAAATTCAATGAGTTTTAAAATGTTGGACGTATTATTCTAATTACTCGATGTGAACTAAGCAGTTTAAACCCTTTGTTTTGTTTTATTTCGCTTTATTTTAGTGATCCTATGATTTTTTTTTTTTTATATTTGAAACATTTAATGTTACGACCTCGAATTTCAGATCATTTCCTTCCTCCCTTGTCACCCATTCCTTCTTGGGATATAAGTAATTCAGTATATGTTGTACATGTCTAGCTATGCAAAACATTATCATAGTAGATATATTGTTCAAGGCTGCTTATAATTCCCTCCCACTCATCCCACCCCCACCTGGTCCATTCCCTACATGATCCTGTCCCTCTTCTATAGTGGGTACTTCCAACCTCCCCTCACCCCAAGGATGCCCTCCCATCCATCATCCCTCCTCTCATCCCCCTTCCCCCTATCCTGCTGCAGGTTGAGATATCCCATTTAGTATGTATGTCATTTTCTCCCTGAACCAAATTCAATGTGAATGTGGTTTTGCCTTTTTAGCCTTCCTTATTCTCCCCCTCCTTTGCAACCACTTCCCCTTGCTTCTTCTACATGAGATAGTTTACCCTACCCTGTCTCTCCCCATCTCCTCTTGCCACTTTCCTCTCTCACCTCATAATTTCATCCCTTGAGTATTCTCCCTTCCCAACAAATTCAACCTATGCCCTCTATCCATATATAACTGTAACCATATACACACACATTCACATATGTATTCATATGACCACACCCCCTTCTTCCATTATTTTCATAGTGGGAAAGATATCATCAGTCACAGATATTGCTTTTCCATATAGGAATGTAAATAGTTCAACTTTGATAAGTTCCTTTTGATTTCTTTTCCCTGATTACCTTCTCAGGCATCTCTTACTTCTTGCATCTGGATGTCAAATTTTCTATTCAACTCTGGTTTTTCCTCAAGAATGCTTGAAAGTCCTCTATTCCACTGAATGACCATATTTTCCCCTGAAACAAAATACTCAGTTTTGCTGGGTAGGTAACCCTTGGGTTCATTCCCAGGTCTTTTGCCCTCTGGAATATCATATTCCATGCCCTTCTCCCCAGTGTAGAAGCTGCCAGGTCCTGGGCTATTCTGATTGTGTTTCCACAATATTGAAATTGTTTCTTCCTGGCTGCTTGTAGTATTTTCTCCTTGATCTGGGGATTCTGGAACCTGGCTATAATATTCCTGGGAGTTTTCTTTTTGGGATCTTTTTCAGGAGGTGATCGGTGGATTCTTTCAACCTCTATTTTGCCCTCTGGATCTAAACATCAGGGCAGTTTTCCTTGAGAATTTCTTGAAGGGTGATTTCTAGGTTCTTTCTTTGATCATGGCTTTCAGGTAGTCCAATAATTTTTAAATTGTCTCTCCTGGATCTATTTTCCAGGTCAGTGGTTTTTCCCATGAGATATTTCACATTGCCTTCTAATCTTTCATTTGTTTGGATCTGCTTAACAGCATCTTGATTTCTCATAAAGTCATTAGCTTCCATTTGCTCCAGTCTAACTCTGAAGGAATGAATCTCCTCAGTGAACTTTTGAGATTCTTTTTCCATCTGGCAAATTCGACTTTTTAAGGCATTCTTCTCCTCATTGCCCTTTTGGGCCTCCTTTGCCATTTGAGTTAGTCTATTTTTTAAGGTGTTGTTTTCCTCAGTCAGGCTGTTGACCCTCATTTCATACTTTTCCTGCATCCTTCTCATTTCTCTTTCTAATTTTCCTCCACTTCTCTTATTTGATTTTTAAAGTCCTTCTTAAGGTCCTCTATGGCCTGCAACCCGCTCATGTTTTCCCCTGGGGCTTTTGGAGCAGGACTTCTGACCTCACAGTCCTTTTCCCGCTCTATGCCCCCAAAATAGGAGTCTAGGGTTGCATTTTTCTGTTTCCTTTGCCTTGGCATGTTGCCACTTAATTGCTTGACTTTTGGGCTTGTTGCCACACTATGGCTTTAAAGGCCAGATAGAGGAATTTTCGTCCCGAACGTGTGGGGGGCAACTTCCGTTTCTGGCAAGCTGTAAACCCACCCACAACTTCCACCCTAGATCACAATCCAGATCCAGGGAGGTTAAAGCAAGAGCGATTACCCCCCAAGACTGATCGCTGGATCTCCCCACGATTTGTAGGCTGGGAGCCGGAAATGCCTCTGAAAACTACACAGTGGTGTGTCTCCTCAGCAGCTTCTAGCCCCCAGGGGAGGGAGCTGACGCATTCCCCAAATACAGGTCCCAAAGTCCATAGGACACTAACCTCTTACTTTGTCCTAGGCAAGTCTATGTTGATAATTCTGGCGTCGCCACAGTTCCTGGTGTTCTGGGGTTCCTCCAGCCGGCTGCTGGCCCTGCCGCCCTGGGGCTAAAACCTCGGCTCACGTGGACCTGGGCTCGGCTCGGCTCCTGCGCTCTGCGCGCTGCCGGCTCCCAGACCACTGCGCTGGTCCTTCCTGCAGGGTGCTGGGCTGTCCTCAGCGGGAGGTTAGCTTCTCTGTGTCGTTCTGTGGGTGCTGGGGCTCCAGAAGATTTTCAGAGTCCTTTTTTACATAGTTTGTGGAGAATCTGGGGGCAGAGAGGCTTGGACGAGCTGTTTCTACTCCGCCATCTTGGCTCCGCCCCCGATCCTATGATTTTACTGACATAGAGATCTCCTGATCTGAAACTTCTTTGACCTATGAAATTGTTACCTTTTCTATAAGAAAAGGGAGAGGTAAGTGACTGGATAGGGTCACACAGCCACGACAATGAACAATTAATGCTATCAAATCTATTCTTACTACTAGTTGTTTTTAGTGAAAATGCTAGATAAAGTCAAGATTTAGTATATAGGTATTGTGTTGAGGTAAGAACTTGAAACATACATTCCTCTAATTGTAACCATCTATGTGTTAGCTTTGTGAAGGTCTGATGCAGTTGATATAGCATTGTTCTGATATAGAAGTAAAAACCTATTGATTAGATAACAAGAAATAAAATATAATTCAAAAATGCCCTTTTATTACTAATTATTTGAAGAAAATGCATTTGAATGCATGAACAAATGAAGCTTGTCTATCTCAGTCTCATATGAAATGTCTAATTTTTTATTGATTCCATTAACAAATGCAAATAGGGTTGCATAGATATTGAACTACAGCTAAAACAGAATAAATGTTATTCTCCAAAGTTCAGGAGTTTGTTAATGGAAACAGTGTAAGAAATAATTAGTGCAAAAACCAAATTTTTTTCTTTTCTTTTTTTTTTTAAGCAATTGGGGTTAAGTAACTTGCTCAAGGTTACAAGGCTAGTCATTATTTGTGTGTGGGTGCTCATTTTCTGAGGCCGGATTCGATCTCAGGTCATCCCAACTCCGAGGCTGGCGCTCTTACTCACTGCGCCACCTAGCCGCCCCTTTTTAGGGCAACTGGGGTTAAGTAACTTGCGCAAGGTCACACGGCTAGGTTTTTGTTTGTGTGGCTTAAGTGTCTGAGGCTGGATCCGAACTCAGGTCCTTCTGACTCCAGGGCCGGCGCTCTACACACTGCGCCACCTAGCCGCCCCTCAAATTTTTTTCTTAATCAAACAAATGTTTTGGGTAAGAAAAAAAGACTTTGTGCAGCTCTCTAGACTTTAAAAATAACATTGTATTGAAATAAAATTAACTTTTAGAGATTTTTCTAATTAAGTCCTTATGCTGGCTCCCAAACACTGAATAGCCCAATGCATTATCATTAGTGATCTTTAGTTAAAATAACTGTCAAGATTAAATAGATAACATGTTTTGATTACAACTGTCTGATCATTGAAAGTAAAACTCAAAGACTTACCTTCAAAGACAACCATTTCTGATCTTTAGAAACATTAAAAGGCTAGACAGAAAATAGACTTTGTAGTTCAGCAGAAGAAGGTACTACCATAGAAAAGAGTCAGGGACTCTTTCAAGTGGCAGAATTTCAGTTCAGATTTGAAAAGTGAATAGGATTAAGACTGATAGAATAATAAGAGAGGCCATACCAGGTGAGTAGAATGACAGGCAGCAAAGGCAAAAGGTGGTAGAGGAGTCTAGTTTGGGGGCAGAGTGCACCAAACTGACATAAATTGGGGTTTTATATAAGGAAATGATGTGAGACAAGTTTGGAAAGCCATTCACATTTATTAAGCATCTTCTATGTGCCACAGACTGTTATGAGTTATAGAAAAGTAGGTTAAGATTATGTAGGACCTATTAGGATCTTCGTGATGCAGTAAGGTAACAACAGCATTAGGTCCCATAGCTGAGCCTGGCCATGGTCTATAATGGGACACTGTTTCTAATTATGATAACAAGAATATAAAATGTTTTTGTGTGAGTGTAGCAAATCTCCATTTTATGTTTTCTTTATCTGGAAATTTTTTACTTTTGCTCTGCTGGAAGCTTTTGATTATATGATTTTATGTACTATTATCCTTCTTGTCATTATTCAGGTTTGTGATCTCCTTTTTTTGTTCATTTGGCTCCTCGATCTTCCTTTTAAACTACAAATCCCCTATACAGTGATCCCATCCACAAAACAAGGTTTAGGGTACAGTATGACCTGGAAAATCTGCATAAATTTTTTTGGATCTCCCTTCGTAACAGAGAAGTCTGAACTATTATTTTTCTTTTACAGGGTATTTACAGTAACACTAAAATTTGGGTTGATTGTATATAATACTACATATGTGTATATATATATATATACATTTAATATAATTCATATTATATTATATAGTATACTCTATAACATACTATGTATGTGTGTGTGTGTGTATATATATATATTATATATATATATATATATATATATGGATACACATATAATTCAATTAATTTAGGCGGAAAAGTCAGGACCCTGAATTTAAGAAAATACAAGTAAAAATTACAAGAAGACAAAAAATATATACAAAGAAAATAACACTATTCAACAGAACAACAGATAGGGCTTCCAGCTGTCTCATCATTACATACAGAGTTACTTACCAGACAGAGACGCATTAATATCTAGCTTTTCATAGCTTGGGGCCTCAACAGCTAGCCAGAGTGTTATCTGACCAAATCATACAATTCTTCCCATAAGGGGGCCTCAAAACAAACATTTACCTCAGAGGTATACATAGCCTTCTCCAGAGTCAGAGAACATCACAACCTTTATAACCTACTGCCTAACTACAAAGTAAGAAAAGGTGTGGGTCTTCCTGAAAAACAAGCTTCCCCTAAGCAATCTTCTCTCTCTTTTTTATTAATGATAGTATTTATATATATTTGAAACATTTAATTTTAAAACTTCGAATTCCAGATCCATTCCCTTCCTCCCTTGTCACCCACTCCCACTGGGAAGATAAGCAATTCAGTACATGTATTACATGTATAGCTATGCAAAACATTATCATAGCAGATATATTGTAAAAGACTGGCTATATTTCCCTCCCACCCATCCCACCCCCCACCTGGTCCATTCCTACTTTGATCCTGTCCCTCTTCAAAAGTGGCTGCCTCCAACGTCCCCTCCACCCAGCATACCCTCCCCTCCATCATCTCCCCTCTCATCCCCCTTTCCCCTACTCTCCTGGAGGGTGAGATATCCCATTTAGTATGTATGTGATTCTCTCCCTGAGCCAAATTCAATGACAATAGAGTTTTGCCTTTTTGCCTTCCTCTTCTTCCTGTCCCCTGCAACTACTTCCTCTTGCCTCTTCTACATGAGATAGTTTAACCTATCCTGTCTCTCCCCATCTCCTCTTCCCACTTTCCTCTCTCACCTCTTACCTTCACCACTTAAATATCATCCCTTCCCACCAAATTCAACCTGTGCCCTCTATCCATGTATACCTGTAAACATATATACACATATTCACATATGTATTCATTTGTCCATATACCCTTCTTCAATTATTTTCATACTGAGAAAGGTTTTGTCAGTCAAAGTTACTGTTTTTCCATGTAGGAATGTAAATAGTTCAACTTTGATAAGTTCCTTTTGATTTCTTTTCTCTGTTTACCTTCTCAAGCATCTCTTGCTTCTTGCATCTGAATGTCAAATTTTCTATTCAAATCTTGTTTTTTGCCTCAAGAATGTTTGAAAGCCCTATATTCCACTGAATGATGATATTTTCCCCTGAAAGAGGATACTCAGTTTTTCTGGGTAGGTAATTCTTGGTTTTAATCCCAGCTCCTTTGCCCTGCAGAATATCATATTCCATGCCCTTTAATCACTCAGTGTATTAGCTGCCAGATCCTGTGCTATTCTGATTGTGTTTCCACAATATTGAAATTGTTTCTCCCTAGCTGCTTGTAGTATTTTCTCCTTGATCTGGGGATTCTGTAACCTGGCTATAATATTCATGCGAGTTTTCTTTTTGGTATCTTTTTCAGGAGGTGATCTCTGGATCCTTTCAACCTCTATTTTGCCCTCTGGGTCTAAAATATCAGGGAAATTTTCCTTGAGAATTTCTTGAAGGATGATTTCTAGATTCTTTCTTTGATCATGGCTTTCAGGTAGTCCAATTATTTTTTAAATTATCTCTCCTGGATCTATTTTCCAAGTCAGTGGTTTTTCCCATGAGTTATTTCACATTGCCTTCTATTCTTTCATTTGTTTGGATCTGTTTAACACCATCTTGATTTCTCATAAAATCACTAGCTTGCATTTGCTCCAGTCTAATTCTGAAGGAGTGAATCTCCTCAGTGAGCTTTTGAGATTCTTTTTCCATCTGGCAAATTTGGCTTTTTAAGGCATTCTTCTCATCATTGCCTTTTTGAGCCTCTTTTGACATTTGAGTTAGTTTATTTATTTTTTTTTATTTTTTTGCTTTTTTTTGGAGGGCATTTGGGGTTAAGTAACTTGCCCAAGGTCACACGGCTAGGTTTTATTTTTGTTTGTGTGCAGTAAGTGTCTGAGACCGGATCCGAACTCAGGTCCTTCTGACTCCAGGGCCAACACTCTACTCACTGCGCCACCTAGCTGCCCCGAGTTAGTTTATTTTTTAAGGTGTTATTTTCCTCACTCAGGCTGTTGACTCTCATTTCATACTTTTCCTGCATCCTTCTCATTTCTCTTCCCAATTTTTCCTCCACTTCTCTTATTTGATTTTTAAAGTCCTTCTTAAGGTCCCCTACGGCCTGTAATTCACTTGTATTTTCATTTGGAGCTTTTGGTGCCAGAGTTCTGATCTCACAGTCCTCTTCCTGTTCCATGCTTCGATCCTCTTTGCCCCAAAATAGGAGAATAATGTTGAATTTTTCTGTTTATTTTGTTTCCTTTGCCTAGGCATGTTGCCACTTATTTACTTGACTTTTGGACTTGTTGTCACAGTAGGACTCTGCCACCAGACAGGTGAGCTTCCATCCCAAACATTGAGGTCTTCTCAACTGCCAGAAGTATTATTTGGGTGCCCTCTCTTTAGCCCCCACACACTCTCGCAAGCTGGACACACACCCCAAGACCTCCACCCCAGACCACAATCCAGATCCAGGTAGGTTAAAGCAAGAGCAATTACCCCCAGATTGATTGCAGGATCCCGCTACAGTCTGCAAGCCAGGAGCTGAAGCTGCAACTGAAGCTGCAAAATGATGGCTGTCACAGCTCCTTAGCGGCTTCTCGCACCCAGGGGAAGAAGCTTAGGCATTTCCAAATACTGGTCCCAAAGTCCACAGGGCACAAACCTCTCACTTTTTCCTCAGCATCTATGTGTTGGTAATTCTGGAAAAGCCACAGCTGCTGGAGTTCTGGGGTCCCTCCAGCTGGCTGCTGGTCTGGCCACCCTGGGGCTAAAACCTGTGACTCACACTATCCTGGGCTTGGCTCTCAGAGTGCTGGGCTGGTCACTCCCTGCCAGGCTGCTGGGATGTCCTCAGTGGGAGGTTAGCTTTTCTGTGTCATTCTGTGGGTGCTGGAGCTCCAGAGGTTGTTCAGTGTCCCTTTTTACATAATTTTGAAGTGGTTTGGCTTAGAAGTGCTGTTTTTACTCTGCCATCTTGGCTCACCCTAAGCAAGCTTCTCTTGTTGGGCTCCAAGTGAAGCCCATTAAAGGGAAGGGAAGATCTTCAAATTCTTTTACCATTACACCATGATACTGTGAAACCACAATGGGGAAAGTCATGATGTGACAGAGATAAGAGTTGTCTTGTCATAGTGAATGTAAGCTTCTTGATGAATGGAACTGTCTTGCCTTATGTATTTTTAAGCCCAGTGCTTAGCACAGTGCCTAACACAGAGTAAGTGTAGTCTTTAATAAAATATTCATTCATTTATTCATTTATGCATCCATTCACTCTTCACTCCAATTATCTTGCCATTATTACATCAGTAGTATTTCTTTCATCTGACTTCTTTCTATTCACATATTTACTGCCCTAATTTAGCTTCACATCAAATTTTATTTGGGCTATTGCAATATTCTCCTCATTGGTCTCCCTCTTCCCATCCATCCTCCACACAAGTGGTCATGTAACTTTCCTAATGTTTAGGTCTGATCATGTAACTCTCTAGTTTTATAAACTACAATGGTTCTCTATTATGGCTAAGTTTAAATAGTCACTTCTTCACAATTTGTTCCCAACTTATCTTTCCAACTTTGTCTTGCATTACTCATCCTTATATTCTGCAGTCAAACCAAATTGATCTTCTGTCTTATTCTTTGTACACAGCACTCATTCTGTTCTTCATGTCTTTGTAAGAGACGATTCTCATGAACACAATGCATTCCTACCACACACCAATATCTTAGAATCCTCCCATTTCCATAAAATACTGTTTAAAAGTATATTGTATATGGAGCTTTTCATGATGATTCCTTCCAGCTGCTAGTCCTCTCCTCAAAAAAATATAATTTTTTACATACCTATTTATTTACATTTTGTCTCTCTCAATAATAGGGAAGATCCTTGAGGGTAGAGATTATTTTGTTTTGGATTTCCATCCCCTCACACTGTGCCTGGCTTGTAATAAATACTTTAAAGTTGTTTGGTGATTATTTAATCAATAGTTACTCAATAAAATTTTACTTTAAGCATCTAAATTGTGCCAGGCACAAACAAAAGCAAAAGACAAACCCATAATTTTAAGGAGCTCACAGCCCAATGGACTAATTGATTGGCTGATTGGGGAGATCTGAAAAGGAAGGCGTTTTGGAAAAGGTTGTACCTAAATAGGGCCTGGAAAAGATGAATTAACAGATTCTAGGAAGGGGAAATAATATGGACAAAGAGAAACGATGTGAAAGGGGACTCCAAACAACTTCTAGAGCCACTGCACCCAGAGAACGGTACAGAGAAGCTAACCTCTTGCTGAGGACAGCCCAGCAACCCTGCAGGGAGCAGCTTGAGCAGCCCTCTGAGAGCAGGCAGCACAGTGAGCTGGGAACTGACAGCGCAGCTCGCAGAGCCGAGCCCAGGTCCGAGGTTTTAGCCCCAGGGTGGCCGGGCCCTCAGCTGGCTGGAGGGACCCCAGAACACCAGCAATTGTGGCAATTCCAGAATTATCAGCACAGATATGCCTAGGACAAAGTGAGAGGTTAGTGCCCTATGGACTTTGGATCCAGTATTTGGGGAACACCTGGCCTCCTCCCCTGGGGGTGAAAAGCTGCTGAAGAAACAGCAGCACAGAAGCCATTTTGCATCGTCAGCAGTGGCTCTAGCTCCTGGTCTTCGAACTGTAGGAAGATCCAGGAATCAGTATGGGGGTTAATAGCTCTTGCTTTAAACTGCCTGGATCTGGATTGTGGTCTGGGGGGGAAGTGTAGGGTGGGTATCCAATTTGTCAGAGTGGGTGGAGGCTTTACAGAGGCCACCCAACTGGCAGAAGTTGTGAAGACCCCACGTTTGGGCAGAAGCTCCCCTGTCTGGTGGCAGAGACCTACTGTGGCAACAAGCCCCAAAATCAAGTAACTAAGTGGCAACATGCCTAGGCAAATGAAACAAAATAAATAGAAAGTTCAACATTGGACTCCTATTTTAGGGGCAAAGAGGCTCAAAGCATGGAGGAGGACTGTGAGGTCAGAACTCCTGCACCAAAAGCCCCAAATGAAAATACAAGCTGGCTACAGGCCATAGAGGACCTTAAGAAGCAGATAATAGAAGTGGGGGAAAATTTGGGAAGATAAATGAAAAAGATGTAAGAAAAGTATGAAATGAGGGTCAACAGCCTGACTGAGGAAAATAACACCTTAAAAAATAGACTAACTCAAATGGCAAATGAGGCCCAAAAGGGCAATGAGGAGAAGAATGCCTTAAAAAGTCGAATTTGCCAGATGGAAAAATAATCTCAAAATCTCACTGAGGAGATTCTTTCCTTCAGAGTTAGACTGGAGCAAATGGAATCTAGTGACTTTATGAGAAATCAAGATGGTGTTAAACAGATCCAAACAAATGAAAGAATAGAAGGCAATGTGAAATATCTCATGGGAAAAACCATTGACCTGGAAAATAGATCCAGGAGAGATAATTTAAAAAAATAATTGGACTACCTGAAAGCCATGATCAAAGAAAGAATCTAGAAATCATCCTTCAAGAAATTCTCAAGGAAAATTTCCCTGATATTTTAGACCCAGAGGGCAAAATAGAGGTTGAAAGGATCCAGAGATCACCTCCTGAAAAAGATACCAAAAAGAAAACACCTAGGAATATTATAGCCCAGTTCCAGCACTCCTAGATCAAGGAGAAAATACTACAAGCGGCCAGGAAGAAACAATTTCAATATTGTGGAAACACAATCAGAATAGAACAGGACCTGGCAGCTTCTACATGGAGGGATCGAAGAGCATGGGATATGATATTCCAGAGGGCAAAAGAGCTGGGATTGAAGCCAAGGGTCACCTACCCAGCAAAACTCAGTATCTTGTTTCAGCGGAAAATATGGTCATTCAGTGGAGTAGAGGACTTTCAAGCATTCTTGATGAAAAAAAACAGAGTTGAATAGAAAATTTGACATTCAGACGAAAGAAGCAAGAGATATTTGAGAAGGCAATCAAGGAAAAGAAATCAAAAGGAACTTATCAAAGTTGGACTATTTACATTCCTACATGGAAAAACAATAACTGTGTTTGATGAAACCTTTCTCATTATGAAAATAATTGAAGAAGGGTACATGGCATATGTTCACAGGTATACATGGATAGAAGGCACAGGTTGAATTTGATGGGAAGTGATGATTCTTTTTTTTTTTTGGAGGGAAACTGGGGTTGGGTGACTTGCCCGGGGTCACACGCCTGGGTTTTTGTTTGTGTGTTGGGTGTCTGGGGCCGGATCCAAGCTTGGGTCCTTCTGGATCCCGGGCCGGTGCTCTGCTCACCACGCCACCTAGCCGCCCCAAGGAAGGGATGATTCTTAAGGGGTGAAGTCAAGAGGTGAGAGAGGAAAGTGGCAAGAGGAGATGGAGAGAGACAGGGTAGGGTAAACTATCTCATGTAGAAGAGGCAAGGGGTAGTAGTTGCAGGGGAGGGGAAGAACAGGAAGGCAAAAAGGCAAAAGCATATTCTCATTGAATTTGGGTCAAGGAGAGAATCACATACATACTAAATGGAATATCTTACCCTCACTCACTCTCCTAAGTAGGGGAAAGTGGGATGAGAGGGGGGGTTATGGAGGGGAGGGCATTCTGGGGGGAGGGGAAGTTGGAAGTACCCACTATCAAAGAGGGACAGGATCAAAGTAGGGAATTGGAAGGTGGAAGGTGATACGGGTGGTAGGGAAATTTAAGCAGTTTTTTACAATTATCTACTACAGTAATGTTTTGCATAGCTATACATGTACAACACATACTGAATTGCTTATCTCCTCAGAGGGAGTGGGTGACAAGGGAGGAAGGGAATGAATCTGAAAATAGAAGTTTTAAAATTAAATGTTTCATAAGATGTGCAGGCATTGGGGCTCAGAGATTCACCTTGCCCTAATGGCAAAGTTGAAGGGGATATGGGAGAAGATAAGGGAGAGAGCAGATCGGAGGAAAAGATATCTAGTGGGACTGCTATTCTGGGAGGGTGGGTCAGGAAAAAATGGGGGGGAAATGTAACTCATAATCTGTTGGAAATGAATGATGTAAACCAGAAGTTAGTAAAGCATTTGTTTAATAAAAAAAAATAATATGGACAAAGAATCACAAATGGGAGAAAAGAGGACAAGTATTGTAGATGACAGATAGTACAATTTTCCTGGAATGTTAAGAGTAGTTTTGTGATCCTCCTCCTCACCTCCAGTATTTTTTTTAAATTTGTCAGCCAAAGAAAATAAAAATGGTAATAATATCGAACATTTATATAATGCTTTGAGCTTTAAAAATCATTTAACATATTTATACTGTCTGCTATTCATTTTAGTAGCTAAGCCATGCTTTGAAGATCCTCTTACTAGGAAAGTTTTCAATGCAGGCAGGCAAACCTTCAGAAAACTTGTTGAAAGTAAAGAGCATCTGGGAAGATTTCCTCAGCAGCTGCTGAGTGTGTCTTAATACCTGACTTGTTGAAGATAACAGTTGCCTGACAAAAGGCTTCTCACGTGGGGGGAAAAAAAACCTTGATTGATTTGTTTCAGCTTGCACAAAACCCATTTGTTCTTCTCATGTCATTTTAAACCACATCATCAGACAAAAACGCAATGAGATTTTATTGAGGGCCATTGAATCCTTTTAATTAGTCCATTAGACAGTCATGCATTGATTACTCAATCCTTGATGAACACTCAGATATATCAAGCAATCATAGAACCCAATTTTAGGTTTTCATTGGAGCACATTAGTCTACTAAACTTGCCAGCTGCTTTGTATTAGTGACATCTGTTCTGCAGGGACCTTGTAAAGCAGAGAAGAAAAAACTAGATGGTGACACACTTGTGCTATGTTCTCAGGCTCTTTTAAGGTTTGTAGATTGGGAGCAATAAAGCAATATGTTGTAGAAATCCTAGCATTTAGGTGTACACTTTGGGAAATATCCATGGCACCCTAGATCCTTGTTCTGATGCTATTTTTCATGAAATTAATGATCCACTTCCTTTAAATTCTCCGGCGCTTAGTACTTAGGTTATCTTTAACCTAACTGGATACTAGTTTTTAGGTAGACTGCGAAAGTTTAACTTGACTTCTAAGATCCTTTCTAGTTCTCTGTCAACATATACGGACAGTCTTGAATTTTGCATCAGCAGAGTACCTAGAGGAAACAAGAATTGATTTTAGCAGATAATCTAATCAGTTAAGATATGTATATGCACAGGATTCTACCACCCTACTCCCCCCTACAAGCAAAAACTTCAATCTTTGGTCTACTGTGAAGAAGAAAGATGATCTAAGTTTAGAGCACCCTTTATTTGTTACTCACTATCCTCTTCTCATCTTTGAAACTATATTGCTTTCTCCACCTTCAGTCATTCCACCCATTTTTTTCTCTCTGTACCTCTCACCCACCTTGACCTGAAAGAGAATTAGACAGGCTTTTCTCTTACTCCTAGAAATAGGAACTTCTAGGTTTCCTTCTTTGATTCATTTTCACCTTTTTTTCTTATTTAAATATCCTTTGTGGTATTTCCTTTTTACAATGGTAATTGGTCCACTTGTTGCTCTAGCCATTAAACTCTCCCTTTTAACCAAGAAAAACAGTTAAAGAAAACAAACCAACAAGGTGACCCCATCTGATAGTATAGGCAACGTTTCATGACTGGATTATTCCATCTCTTTAGCCAAATAAGGGGAGTGTGTTTCATTATCTGTTCCCCCTAACCAAAACTGGTCACTGCTATGTGTTGTATGTTAAGATTGTTTTCATTTATTTATTGTTATCATTTTGCATGGCTTTCTGATTTTGATTTATTTACTCTGTGACTTCACCTCTTTCTTTGATTCTAAGTATTTCCTTTGGTTTATTGATTTCTTTCAGTTCTCCAACCTTTAAAATACCTACTTAGCTTATTCCTTCCTTTCTTTTTCTTTCTCTCTTTCTCTCTCTCTCTCTCTCTCTCTCTCTCTCTCTCTCTCTCTCTTTCTTTCCTTCCTTCCTTCCTTCCTCCTTTTCCTTCTTTCTCTACAAGATTGATACACATCGATCTGGTAGCTCATAAAATTGATAATTTTTACACATACCCAACAACATGTCTTGTAGCTGTGAATTAGATTTTTTTTTTTTTTTTGCATTTTGGAGAGCAATTGCCCAAAGGCACACAGCTAGTAAGTGTGTCAAGTGTCTGAGGCCAGATTTGAACTCAAGCACTCCAGACTACAGGGTCAGTGCTCTACTCACTGCATCAACTAGCTGCCCCTGAATTAGAATTTTTTTTAATCTACACTTACGACTTCTCAGTTATTCTTATTAAATTCACTTTCTTACATTTGGCCTCAATTTTCTTTTTTTTTATTTTTTTATTTTTTTTTGCTTTTTGTAGGGCAATTGGGGTTAAGTAACTTGCCCAAGGTCACATGGCTAGGTTTTTGTTTGAGTGTGCATTAAGTGTCTGAGGCCGGATCCAAACTCAGGTCCTTCTGACTCCAGGGCCAACACTATACTCACCGCGCCACCTAGCCGCCCCAAGCCTCAATTTTCTTACTTACAAAATAGAGGTAACAGCACTTCACTCCTAGGGTTTGGGGAGTATCAATAAGACAATAAATGTAAAGTGCTTAGGACAGTGCCTGGCACATAGTGGGTAATTAATAAATATTTATTTCCTTTATCCCTTCCCTTCTTTTCCTTCCTTCCTTCCTTCCTTCCTTCCTTCCTTCCTTCCTTCCTTCCTTCCTTCCTTCCTTCCTTCCTTCCTTCTTCCCTTCCTTCCTTCCTTCCCTCCTTTCATTTGAAATCACATATATGTTCAAGTAACTCCCTCCTTAGAGGTATAAAACATTCCTTACATAAAGACTTTAGGAAATATGGGATGGTAGATAGGTACAAAATTGCCTTTGCATATAGTAAACACAATTAAAGCATTGAATCCTGACAAATCAGAATAGGCTTATGAGACTCCCACCTTTGAGCAGTTATTAATATAGTTACAGCTACTATATACACATGCCATTTGAGTTTTGTTACGTGCTTTTTTGATGTTGCTGCCCTTTCTTTACAGAATTAATTGGTTCCTGGGGTCCTTTTGGGAATATGTAGACAGATGATTTTCTTAGTTAGTTGGGATAATTAGCATGATTTCAGAGTATAGGAAAGGAAACAACGTAACAACGTAAATTTCTGAAGGAAATTTTGCCTCCTTTGGTAGGGCAACTAATTATCATGATAACTATTATTAATAGATGCTTCTGGTCTTAGAAAATCTGAGAAGAGTTGGCTAGAACAGAGGTGGGGAACCTGCAGTCTTGAGGCCACATGTGGCCCTCTAGGTCCTCAAGTTTAACCATTTGACTGAATCTAATCTTCACAGAATAAATCCATTTAATAAAAGGATTTGTTCTGTAAAACTTGCACTCAATCAAAAGGCTCCACCCAAGCACCAAGAATGTCACATGTGTCCTTGAGCTGCAGGTTCTCCACCCCTATGCTAGAATGCTGTTTTGAACTCTAGATGCCATACTGTAGAAGACACAAATATAGAGCAGTTGATTCTTTTTTTTTCTCTCAAGACCATGTTATATTCTTTAAAATTATTAATAACTCCCCAAGAGATTCTGTTTATGTATGTTATATCTATTGATATTTATAGAATTAGACATTTAAACATCTTGATATTATTATAAACACATTTATGACCTTGCACAAAATCCTGACAATGTCTTAGGGAGGGAAAGATCACAATTTCTCAGCTACTGGTGGAAAGGAAGATGATCATCATAGTGAGAGTTCAGTCATTCAATAAATATTTATTCTGTGCCTGATATATATATATGGCATTCAAGATCTTTCCAATATAAAATCTGGGCAAAAGTGCTAGGGATGTTTATCATAGAGAAAAGAAACTCTTGAAGGATGTGTTTGCTATCCTTAAAGACCTGGAGAGTTGTCACAGGGGACTTACTTTCCTTAATTCTGGAGGACAAAAAGCAGGGTAAATGGGTGAAAATGATGTTGATCTATATTTATTACAATTCAGCATTTGGAAAATCTTCCTAAGAGTTAAAACAATACAAAAATGCCATGAACTAAAGCAGGAAAGGTGAGATCTTTATGACTTTAGGTCACTGAGCAGAGGGTAGATGACTGATCACCTACTAGGAATACAAGAGATACAAGCTTTGGTTAGTTAAAAGTTAAGATAGTTAATTTCTGAGATTCCTTATAATTCTGTAAATCTTTGATTCCAGCATCTTTTACTTGAGGCATAAATTACTTTTCCCTCCAGTTTAAAAACATTCATGTTCTTAAGAAAATTAAAAAAATCATATATATATATATATATATATATATATATATATATGTGTGTGTGTGTGTGTGTGTGTGTGTGTGTGTGTGTGTTTGTGTGTGTGTGTGTGTGTGTGTGTATGTGTGTATATTGTATGTGGAGGGAATCTTTCAATTTTCTAATGTAAGTGGGCAGTAAATATTTTACTGTTACCTTCTTATACCCTCTGTCTCAACTATTTTTGAGTCAATTTAAATTTCTTCATTCGCAGTTTTGAAAACTTTGGAGACCTAAGAGTTAAGGTATACTATAGAAGGGTATGTGTATGTGTATTTCTCTGTTTTAAATTCTTTGAAATCCTTAAGCTTTGAGGCATCATATGCTGCCATCCTTGCTTTTCAGATGAATTGATCCTACTTCACTTGTTTTGGAAGAATTTGAATGGGAAAAGCAGAGAAAGATAGCTGTCCTAAGCAATGTTATAAAATAGGTGAATTTCACCCTTTGAGCTTCCTCTTCCCATGCCCTTTACCTTCTTCTTATCAAATCTACTCTCAGGAAGTACAGTTTTAGACATTTACAAATCAGTGTGAATTTGAGGTAGTCATCTTTCTCTGTGTATTTTCACTCAGGCATCTCTAAATTAGATAATGAAAGGTTTCATTCTCTCTTAAGTTCAAGGACGAATAAAAATAATAAAATATCATTTGGGGGAAGTAAGGGCATTCAATTTTATCAAATAATCATCTACCTACTCCACTTTCACAGAACACTGACCTTTTTAATTTTCATGAACTGGCATAAGGGTGAATAACTTAAACCCAAAGCTAATAGTGTTTGAAAAGATATTTGGATGAGAGATTCAGGTTAAAGTTCTCAAAAGCCGCAATTGACCTCAAATGTTTGTTTTCTTTTGTTTTGTTTTCATTTTATGAACTCTCTTTAATTTTTCCATGTTATAGAGCAGTGGATATAAGGGCATAATTTATTCAGCTGCCCAAAACATTTTATAGAACAAGAATATGAAGATAATCTATAAGTTATATTCATGTAAATTAAGTAAGCTCCTGAATGAAACATGAAAAGAGGTGATTGTTTCCTTCCTAAGCAAGAAAGGATAAAGATGTGTATCATAACCAATATTTTTGAGAAAAGTCAGGCCAGTTATAATCTGTAGTTAATTCTGTTTAATGCATTTTTATTTTCTATAACCCAACCCCTTTTCCCATATAACTTCTTTCTACTATCATTAAATGCTTCTTGAGTCATAGAGTTTTAGATCTAGGGGAAAAAAAGAATTTTCAAATCATTATTTATTAGGGTTAATTGTAATACCCCATTGCTGTTTTTTGTGAAATCTTAGAATTGAAATAGATCTGTGTTATACGGTTATGGAAAAGGCAGACTCTGATGAAATAATTACCCAAAGTTACAAGGCTGGTTAATGAAAGAACAGGATTTGAATTCAGGGATCCTAACTCCCAACCTAATCCTCTTTCTACCCCATTGTCTTGTACTTCTCTCCCTTCATTCACCTTCCCTCTCCTTCCCTCCTCTCCCTACCTATCCGTTACCTTTTCCTATCCCTATATCATCCATGATGGAAGTGCAGAAGTGACTCACAGGCCCACCACCACTATTGATTATCTTGGGAATTTGGACCTTCTCATTGTCTTACTGAGTAAAGTTTGCCCCTGTATAGGCAACTTGGCACACTAACCCCATTCTGTGTGCTCATTATAGTGATGCTAGACTTATTGTGGACACCCAGTCAGCTCATACTACTGCTGCTCAGAAGTAATCTGATCCATTAGACTCAGCCATCCTGATAGTAGAGATTACAATCATATATCACCATATATTAGACTGTTATATATTTCAAAAGTTAAATTGGGGGAGTTAGGTTGCCCAATGAATAGAACACTAGTCCTGGATTCAGGAGGATCTGAGTTCAAATCCAGCCTTATATACTTACTAGCTTTGTGCCCTGGGCAAACCACTTAGGCCTGATTGTGTAAAAATCAAACAAACAAAAAAAGTTAAATTGACTTTTGCCAAGTTTAATCTAACAAACTACATCCAAAATAATGAAAGTGTGAAAAACTTTAAAAGGACTCATTTTGTATATTTAAAGTATCTATGTCTTTATTAAGGAAGTAAATGAAACATAGAACCCAGAAGAAGCAGACATTTTTAGAAACAGAGGAAGGTCATTGTAAATATTCAGAGTAGTTTTGCTTTTTTTTTAATTTAGAAGAATTAACATTTATAACAAATGGTAAAGGAAATTAAATGTGCATGAGGACAAGTAATGAATTAGCAGCAGCCAATAGATTACTAGTTGTGAACTATCACTGAGAATGATTGATTATGCTCTTGCTGTGACTGACAATCCATACTTCCGGGGAGCCTATTCACTCTGGGCTTGATCTGACACATAAAATCATACTATTTTCTTATTTTTTTAAACAAATGCTTTATTAACTTCTGTTGTACATCATTCATTTCCGCCAGATTTTGAGTTACAATCATTTTTCCCCCGTTATTCCCCTACCCAACCTCCCAGAAAAGCAGTCCCACAAGAAATCACTTCCTCCAATCTGCTCTCTCCCATACCTTCTCCCATACCCCCTTCGACTTTTCCATTACAGGAAGGTGAATCTTTGTGTCCCAATGCCTGCACATCTTATCTCACAATTATAAGCAAAAGAGTATTAATAATAGTATTTATATATATTTGAAATATTTAATCTTAAGATCTCGAATTTCAGATACATTTCCTTCCTCCCTTTGTCACCCATTCCCTCTGGGGAGATAAGTAATTTAGTATATGTTGTACATGTCTAGCTATGCAAAATATTATCATAGTAGATATATTGTACAAGGCTGCTTATAATTCCCTCCCACTCATCCCACGCCCTACCTGGTCCATTCCCTACATGATCCTGTACCTCTTCTATATTGGGTACTTCTAACCTCCCCTGCCCCCAAGGATGCCCCCCCGCCCATCAATCATCCCTCCTCTCATCCCCCTTCCCCCTATTTTGCTGCAGGTTGAGATATCCCATTTAGTATGTATGTCATTCTCTCCCTGAACCAAATTCAATAAGAATGTGGATTTGGCTTTTTTTATCCCCTTCCCATTCTCCCCCTTCCTTGCAACTACTTACCCTTGCTTCTTCTATATGAGATAGTTTACCCTACCCTGTCTTTCCCCATCTCCTCTTGCCACTTTCCTCTCTCACCTCATAATTTCATCCCTTGAGTATTCTCCCTTCCCAACAAATTCAACCTATGCCCTCTATCCATCTATAACTGTAACCATATACACACACATTCACATATGTATTCATATGACCACACACCCTTCTTCCATTATTTTCATAGTGAGAAAGATATCATCAGTCACAGTTATTGCTTTTCCATATAGGAATGTAAATAGTTCAACTTTGATAAGTTCCTTTTGATTTCTTTTCCCTGATTACCTTCTCAGGCATCTCTTGCTTCTTGTGTCTGGATGTCAAATTTTCTATTCAATTCTGTTTTTTTCCTCAAGAATGCTTGAAAGTCCTCTACTCCACTGAATGACCATATTTTCCCCTGAAACAAAATACTCAGTTTTGCTGGGTAGGTGACCCTTGGGTTCATTCCCAGTTCTTTTGCCCTCTGGAATATCATATTCCATGCCCTTTGATCCCTCAGTGTAGAAGCTGCCAGGTCCTGGGCTATTCTGATTGTGGTTCCACAATATGGTAATTGTTTCTTCCTGGCTGCTTGTAGTATTTTCTCCTTGATCTGCGCATTCTGGAACCTGGCTATAATATTCCTGGGAGTTTTCTTTTTGGGATCTTTTTCAGGAGGTGATCGGTGGATTCTTTCAACCTCTATTTTGTCCTCTGGATCTAAAACATCAGGGCAGTTTTCCTTGAGAATTTCTTGAAGGGTGATTTCTAGGTTCCTTCCTTGATCATGGCTTTCAGGTAGTCCAATACTTTTTAAATTGTCTCTCCTGGATCTATTCTCCAGGTCAGTGGTTTTTCCCATGAGATATTTCACATTGCCTTCTAATCTTTCTTTTGTTTGGATCTGCTTAACAGCATCTTGATTTCTCATAAAGTCACTAGCTTCCATTTGCTCCAGTCCAACTCTGAAGGAATGAATCTCCTCAGTGAACTTTTGAGATTCTTTTTCCATTTGGCAAATTCTACTTTTTAAGGCATTCTTCTCCTCATTGCCCTTTTGGGCCTCCTTTGCCATTTGAGTCAATCTATTTTTTAAGGTATTGGTTTCCTCAGTCAGGCTGTTGACCCTCATTTCATACTTTTCCTGCATCCTTCTTATTTCTCTTTCCAATTTTTCCTCCACTTCTCTTATTTGATTTTTAAAGTCCTTCTTAAGGTCCTCTATGGCCTGCAACCCGCTCATGTTTTCCCCTGGGGCTTTTGGAGCAGGACGTCTAACCTCACAGTCCTTTTCCCTCTCTATGCCCCCAAAATAGGAGTCTAGGGTTGCATATTTCTGTTTCCTTTGCCTTGAAATGTTGCCACTTAATTACTTGACTTTTGGGCTTGTTGCCACACTATGGCTTTAAGGCCAGATAGAGGAATTTTCGTCCCAAATGTGTGGATGGCAACTTCCATTTCTGGCAAGCTGTAAACCCACCCACTACTTCCACCCTAGATCACAATCCAGATCCAGCGAGGTTAAAGCAAGAGCTATTTCCCCCCCAAGACTGATCGCTGGATCTCCCTACAATTAATTGCAGGCCGGGCGCTGGAGCTGCCTCTGAAAACTACAAAATGGGGTGTCTCCTCAGTGGCTTCTAGCCCTCAGGGGAGGCAGCTGACACATTTCCCGCAAATACAGGTCCCAATGTCCATAGGACACTAACCTCTTACTTTGTCCTAGGCATGTCTATGTTGATAATTCTGGAGTTGCCACGGATGCTGGTGTTCTGGGGTTCCTCCAGCCGGCTGGTGGCCCTGCTGCCCTGGGGCTAAAACCTCGGCTCATGGGGACCTGGGCTCTACTTGGCTCTGCTTCCTGTGCTCTGCTCGTTGCGTGCTTAATCATACTATTTTCTGAGATTTCTCACATCCTTATATTCTAATCACAATTCCTAAAGGATTTTGCCAGGTTTAGTCACTCTACTGCCCCTTCTCACACCCCCCCCCCCCGAATCTAAAGAGTAGTCTTGAGGAGTACAGGAAAGTCAGGGAAAGGGTAAGAAAATGTTGGAAATTTTATTTTTTGAAGTAGCCTCTTATAGCTCCTTGTGTTCTTTCCCTTTCATTACCTTCTATCATTTAAGTTTTCTGAGTAAGGAAATATACTATAGATCACAGGACAATGTCAACTCATCTCATTTGGGCATTGTCTCTAGAGAAAATCATTCAATGATTTAATAATCTAGGGAGATGAGTAATTGAATGGGGCAAATGGATACATGAAACAAGGAGCCCATAATCATAACAAGAATGATCTAATACTAACAATTTGCCTGTGATCTTTGATGAAAAGTTATAGCATTTTGAGATAAAAGACTGCGCTGAATCATAGGCTGATGTACTCTATTGAAATGATTGATTACATCCTGCTGTTCAAACATAATTACAAAAGTTGACTGTAATGTTGACTTGCTTTGAATATGCAAGCATGCCCCCAAAATAAACACATACATAATGTACATGTGGATATATAAATGTACATGTATGTACATGTGTATATGCATACATATTTGTGTGTGTATATATGAAAATGAGACAGACAGAGAGAGAGACAGAGAGAGAGAGATACAGAGAGAGATACAGAGAAACACACATATGTAAGAAGAAATTGGAGATGAGAGCAGAAGTGATGGAAAGGCAAGAGAGGTGGTCCAGAAGCACTATAATTTTCTTTATCTCTTGAGCCCAGTGGTAATTTGGGACAAGTGGCTTCAGTGAGCTGGTCTTGAGTGAGAACATTAAGCTCAGCTGGTGGCAGGAGTAACTCTCATGATGAGCAAAGCTAGATTTAGCCACGAACCATTTTTCAAGGTAGCAGAAGCAGGTCTGACTTGTCATTTATAATCATTTAAAGAAGGCAAAGACCTCAAAAAAGTTCAAGCTTTGGGTATTGTAGGAACACATGTGCTTAAGTCAAACAGAATTTTAGGCAGCCTTTAAAATTGTGTGTGACCTCAATAGATTCAGAATGAAAAGGAAGAAAATGGAAGAGAGCAGGATACCTTTTTCTTCTACTGTAAGAATATTTTAATGGGTTAAATATGCTACTATAAAAACAGATTATAGAAGACTTAGCAAACTTTGAGGTTCTCATGGAAATAGTGAAGGATTTATTGCTCATAAGTTTAGAGTTGAAAAGAACCTCAGAAATGATCTAGTCCAAACCTCTTATTTTACAGATGAGAAAACTGAGGCCCAGAAAGATTATGACTTTCCCCAAGTAGCAAATACAATAAGCACACAAGGGAGTATTTGTATCTAGGCTCTCTGGTTCAAACGTCACTACTTTTCCTTTGCACCATGGTTCTCCAGCTATAAGAAGGAATACAGAAAGCCTATTATCATAAGAATTAAATAAATGAGCAAAAGCCTGAATAAAGGAATTGACTGATTCAGGCAAGGGAATCAGTGTACTGGCTCTGTAAACATAAGGAGACTAAAAACTGTCTCTTGAGAACTATTGTGACCCTGCAGGGCAGCCAGAAAGTGAATTAAGCTAATTTCTCTCTGGTTAGAAGACCAAATAGTAGGAGTTACAGTGTTTTCATCTAAAAAGGAATAAATTAAAACAATAGTCAACAAACAACTGTTCATTTTAGCAAACTGATTAAACTATGTGCAAGCTACCATATGAAGTACTAGGGATACAAATATGGAATGAAGAGGACTCTTCCTCCAGGGAGATTCTTTTTTGGGGGGAGGGGATAAGGAAAACTAATAATAACAAGAAAAATAGGGCAAATGTGAAGGAAAAGTCCAAAGTACTAATATAAATCTGAAAAAAGTTGGAGAGCTCTTTCAATTGGAGGAATCAGAAAAAAGTTCACAGAGAAAATGGCACCTGATTTTTTGTTAAAAAGAAGTATGAAGGTAAGGGTGAGAAATGGTTATAATAAAGGGAAAAACAAAGACAGAGATGGATGAAAAATGAGAAGTGTCAAGTAGTCCAATTTAAACTAGAGTAAGCAGAAAGTAGTGTGAAACAAGCCTGGAAAAGTAGATTGTTTCTATATTGCAGAAAGTCTAGGACTGCAGAAAGCATGAGAGGTTTATACCTTATTAAGAATGCAAGGGGCGGCTAGGTGGCGCAGTGAGTAGAGCGCTGGCCCTGGAGTCAGAAGGACCTGAGTTCAGATCCGGCCTCAGACACTTAACACACACAAACAAAAACCTAGCCGTGTGACCTTGGGCAAGTTACTTAACCTCAACTGCCCTCCAAAAAAAGCAAAAAAAAAAAAAAAAAAAAAGAAGGCAATAGGAACCACTGAAAATGTTTGAATAGAGGGGTGAAATAATCATAACAATGATTTAGAATATGTATTCAGGCAGTAGTATGAAGGAATGGATTAGAGAAGAGATAGATTAATAAATTACAATTAACTAGGGTGAGAATGAATAGTCAGAGTCTTAAAAGAAATATAAAATTTACCAGCAGCAAAACAGTTGAGTGAAGACAAGTTTGATTTACCCAAGGTAAAAGACCTTGAGTTTGAACTCAGCTTCTTTGATTTCCAATCCATTCGAGTTTCATTAGCATTTCACTTGGCATCCAGGTACGATGGGATAGAAAACTGAACTTAATATCAATATGATATAAGATCAGGATCTGCTTCAGACATTAATTTTGCGACCATAGGAAAGTTGCTTAATCTCTCTTAGCCTCAGTTTCCTCATCTATAAAATGGAACTGACAATAGCACAAAATTTACATGACTGTTGTAAGGATCAAGTGGGATCACATGTAAAAATCTTAAAATGGTATGAAATGCTAGCTATTCTCACCTTAAAGGTTACTATTATAACACATGGATGTGTGTGTGTGTGTGTGTGTGTGTGTGTGTGTGTGTGTGTGTATAAAATAAGACTTAGAGAAGTGATATCATCTGACTCAAGTTAGACAGTTACCCAGTAACAAAGCCAGGATGATATCTGTCTTCAAGGACTTAAGCATGGATAAGTAGACTATGGGCACTATGAAAGTGGTTCTACCCCAACTTTGGCCATATGGAGATTAGAGCAATAATGCAAATAGTTAACAATAGCAGAGGACAGAAGAGAGCAGTAAGAAGATGTTGGCAAAGAAGGCAATTTAAGGTCAGTGTCAGGAAAAGCTTTTTCACACTTAGAGCTGTCCAAAAATAGAATTGATTTTCTCAGGAAGTAGGTGCTTTTTTTTGTTTGTTTGTTTTGTTTTTTGTTTGTTTGTTTTTCCCTACATCACTGGAAGTATTCAACCAGAGGCCAGCTGACTAGATATCACAGATATGATAGTGGAGGTTCCTTTCATGGAGGTCGACCTAGATGACCTAGTAAGTACCTTCCAATCCATAAATCCTATGTGATTTTGCCTGATTCTACTTGTGGCAGTGCCTTTGATCATCTAGGTTTTGGATCTGGTGGGGACAACAGCCTTTGTGCTGCTGAGAATCATCTCAGTAGTCCCTTTGGCTTTTTCAAGTAATCTGCCTATGCCTGCAATATTGTAATCTATGAAGCAGTGTAGCTCCTGAATTAAAATATCATTGGCATCATGTGAAGTACATGAATAATCATCAGTATTTTTTTAAGCAATTGGGGTTAAGTAACTTGCTCAAGGTAACAAGGCTAGTTATTTATGTGTGGGTGCTAAATATCTGAGGCCGAATTCAATCCCAGGTCCTCCCGACTCTAGGCTGGCACTGTTACTGCACCACCTAGCTGCCCCAAATAATCATCAGTATTATTTGAAACCAAGGAATCATGAGTGTCTAGTTATTCTAACATTCCCACCTATCTTCTGAATCTATCATTAATCAATTTTTCCTCATTGTCTTTTAAATATTTCTGTACAAAAATCTCAAATGAGATGCAGTTCAATGTAGTGGTTAGAGAAAGAGTTTTGGAATGGGGAGAATCTCACTTCTAGTCCTACCTTTGATAAATATTGCTTGTGTGACCCTGAGCAAGAGTCAACTACTCAGTGCCCTAGGCAAACCTCTAAGAAATTTCCATTTCCCTAGGTCCAGGTAATAAGAAATGTTTAGTATGCTATGTTCTGTCTAATCCTTTTCCATAACTCCAAAAATCAATTCACCAACCTGGAACTATTAAGTTCCTTGATAAAATGGTCCAGATATTATTTTCCTGAGATCTGTCGGAATCTCCTCTTATGCCCTACCCTTGTCAAATATTTATCCACAAGCATGAAACAGTTCAGGCATGTCTTCTTTCCTCCCTAGGCTCTATTTCTGATGACCTGGACTATCTCAATCATAAAACCCTAATCTTCTCACCCTATAAGTCCACTCTACCTCTTCAACTTAATTTTATGTGTTGTCTTTTCTCATTAGAATGTAATTTCCTTAAATGGAGAGATTTTGTTTTTGCTAGTATTTCTCTTCCCAGCACTTGGCACAGTGCCTAATACATAGAAAATGTTTAATACATGTTTTTGACTAATGTAATGCCTAAGACACTAATATAGAACAAGTGCCAGTTTGCATTGATAAAGGGAGTTTCCTCAACAAGAATTGCTAACACTGATGAAGTCAGAGGTCTGTTGTTTTTTTTTTTTGTTTATTTTGTTTTTTTAATGAAGAGAATGAGTCTGCCAAAATGAGCTAGAGAGACCAAGAGTCCTAGGTCATTGATTCAGTTCCATGAGTGACACACTGTGTGATCCAAGACAAATAGTTTGCCTTATGAATGCATCATTTTCTTCATCTACTAAATGGGACTGATGGAATTTTTCTAGGACGATTTTTGTAAGCTCTTCATAGAAATAGCTCAAAGAAAAAAATTAAATGACATTTGCAGCTTTGTCACTAACAAGTTATTTGAACTTGGGTACATCACGTCAGTTCTCTGGATGTTAAATTTCCTAATGTGTATAAGGAAGGGATTGGATTAGATCACAGAATAATAGATTCTTGGGGGTGGCTAGGTGGCACAGTGAATAGAGCACTTCCCCTGGAATTAGGAGGACATGAGTTGAAATCCAGTCTCCGACACTTAACCGACCTCAGACATTTAACACTTACTAACCATGTGATCTTGGGCATGTCACTTAACCCCAATTGTCCTGCCTTCTCCCCTCCAAAAAAAAAAAAAAAACCTTTCTAGGGAGTGGCTAGGTGGCACAGTGAATGGAGCACTGGCCCTGGAATCAGGAGGACCTAAATTCAAATCTGGCCTCAGATATGGAACACTTACTAGCTGTGTGACCTTGGGCAAGTCACTTAACCCCAATTGCCTCTAAAAAAAAAAATAGATTCTTATGTTTACACTTTCATCATATAGCTCAAACTCCCACCCAACCAGAACCCCAGTTCAAAGCATATCTGACAGAGCCTAAAGTATTTTTCATTTATTCAACATGCATTAAGTATTCACAAATTATGAAGTGCTTACTGTGTCCTAAACATTCCAAAACTCAAAGAATAAGATATAGGCTATGCTTTCCACAACTAGTAAAAGGAAGAAATTTTCTCACATAACCATAAAACAAAATAGTATGCAATATGTATACTCTTGGGGAAAATTAGCCAAAATACTTGGAATAATTCAAAGTACAAACCCATATACAGTTTGTATTGGAAACAGTGGTTTTGCTCATGTGTCCAAAGATCCTCAATAGCTGCATCAACTAATGAGAAAAGGCCATTATCCTCATTGCAATTTTTCTAAACTTAATGTTCAGTGGCTAAAGTGATCTATTTTCATTGTTTTGTTTGTTCCTTAAACAAGTGTCTCATCTAAACTCTCTATTTGCATTAGACCCATTTCTACCCATGGTATTCTACTCTTACTCTTGTCCTCCCTTAAAATAGCCATAGGATGCCTACTCAATACGCTGGTATCCTTAATTTTTTTCCTGACATTTTAAGGATATCAGTACAATATTCAATCTGCCCACCCTTTATCCCCCAGTCTTGCTACATGACAAGCCCATTTTTAAAATAAATAAGTCAAGAAGGATTTATGAAGTGCTCACTCAATATCAGGCACTGAGTTAGGCAGTGGGCATAGAAAGACAGACATAAAATATTCCTTCTCAAGGAGAATATTTTGATTGTGGGGAGACTACCATTTCTCTACTTCTTCAAAACTCTTTTTTATATGTTGTTATTTACTCACACCAACCACATCATCTTCTGTTGTGATGTGTGATACTTTAGCGTGATACTTATTTGTAATTACTTGCAAGCAATTTAATTTTTCATAGCCATTAACAATGCAAGCATAATATTGTTGTTAAAAAAGATTGGCCCGAGTTTCAGGGAGAAGTTTGGAGTAATTAGAAGAATTCTTCTATTTCTTGAAGACTATCAATCCTGTTGTTCTCTTATTTAATTCTTGGACATCATATTAGTTCTTTCTACCATGTGTTCCAGCATTATACTATGAAGTGTAAGCTCTATTAGTTGTCCATCTAACTACATTATCATCAATCACTCAATAAATCAATAAGCACATTAGGCATTTACTATATATGAGACATGGTGCTAAGTGCTGAGGATTTAAAAAAAGTCTTCCCTCAAGGAATTTGCAAACTAATGTCTAAAAAGGCATTTTTTCATGTTTTTTAAAATATATTTTAAAAATATGGCATAAAAACAAGAATTTCCACAACATAGTACAGCAAAAAGATTATTATACATATAACTGTAAATCTGCTATGCACAACTTTCTATTCCTTTCAAATATACAACAAAATTGTCATGTAAATTTATTCATTCTTCCACCCCCACCCTTGAGATGACTACCATTAGACATGCATATATGTGTATATGTATATGTATACACACATATATATGCATGTAATTAATTATTATATACTTAATTTTATTTATCATTCTTTCTCTGAATCCAGATTGCATCCTTCTGCATTTGTTTTTTTGTAGTTAATTTGGGTATTTGTACTAGTCAAAATGACTTTTTCACTCAAATTCATTCTTAAAATAATATTGCTCTTACTATAGATAATATTCCTTTGGTTTTGGTCATTTTGCTCTTCTTTATTTCATGCAGATACTTCCATGTTTTTCTTAGATCATTGAGCTCATCATTATTTTTTTTTTTTATAGCGCAGTAGTATTTCATCACAATCATATGTGACAACTTGTTCAGCCATTCCCTTATTGGTAGGCATCCCTGCATTTTCTACTTCTTTACCACCACAAAGAGAGCTACTATAAACATTTTAAATCATAAGTTCTTTTTTCTGTTTCCCCAATTGTCTTCGGAAATAAACCTTATGGTGCCATTGCTGGGTCAAAGAGTATAGGTGGTTTAATAACTCTTTGGACATAATTTCAGATTGCTCTCCCAAATGGTTAGATCGTGTTTACAATTCCACAAACAATGAATCAGTGTCCCAATTTTTCCACTTTCTCTCAAACATTTGTCACTTTCCCCTTCTATTATCTTAGCCAATTTAGTAGGGGTAAAATGATATGTCAGGATTCTTTTAATCTATATTTCTCTAATTAATAATGATTTCTAGCATTTTATATGACTAAAATTGTTATGATTTCTTCATTTGAAAACTGCTTGTTCATAACATTTGCCTATTTATCAATTGGAGAACGATGCATATTCTTATAGATTTCACAAATTTCTTTATATATGAGATATGAGATCTTTGTCTGATAAACTGTCTATAAAGTTGTTTCCCCTAATTTTCTGCTTACCTTCTCATCTTGGCTACATTTGTTTTATGTGTACAGATATTTTGTGATTTAATATAATTCAAATTATACATTTTACACCTAATTTTTTCTCTCTTTTTGTTTATTCATAATTATTCACCTATCCATAAGTTTGACAAATAATATATTCCATGTTCTTTAAATTTTTTAGTAAAATTTCTCTTTATATCTAGGTCGCTTATCCATTTTGACCTTATTCATTTGACATGTTTGTTGCTGTTGTTGTTGTTTTTTCCCCTGTGGACTATTAGATAATACTCTTTTGATTAAGTCATACTCATTTGAGTGATTTTGAATCTCATTTTAGAGGTTCTGCCATATTCTGTTGGTGGATAGAACCCAGAATAATGCCAAATCAAACAAGTAGCATCAACAAACATTTCTTAAATGTCCTATATATGTCAGATGTTGCAATAAGCACTGGGGTAAGAGTGAAGGCAAAAACAATACCTGCCCTCAACTAACTTAAAATCTAGTAAAGACAATATGTAAAGAACTATTTTTCAAACAGGATATGTACATCATAAATTAGATTCTGACTCAGATAGAAGGCATTAACATTAAGAGGGATTAGATTTCTTGCATAAAGTTGGATTTAAACTGAGATTTAAAGGAAATCAATGAAGCAAAGTGATGGAAGTAAGGAAGAAAAAGTATTCCAGTTAAGGCAGATAATTAGTGAAAATGCCTAGAGTCAAAAGATAGGGTGCTTTTTTTGTGTGAGCAACTGGAATGAGACAAGTATCATTAGATTGTTCAGTACCTGGAGAAACTAAAGTTGAAGACTAGTGAGATAGAAAGGGCCCAAGTAATGGAGGACTTTAAAAGTCAAATAATAATTAACATTTGATTCCAGAGGCACTAGGGAACTACTTGAGTTTATTAAACAAGGTAGTGACATGATAAGACTTTCATTTAGCAAGATGACCTTTGCATCAGAATGGAAAATGGGATGGGATTAGGTAAAGGTCTGAGACATGGAGGTCAACTGCGAGCCTATATTGATAATCCATGAACTAATGAGGTCCTGCACCAAGATTGTGTCAAAGGTACAGAAGAGTAGCCTGCATATTTGAAAAATATTATGAAGGTAGAGTTGATAGGATTTCACAGTAGAATGAAGTTGGAAAGAGGTGGATGAGAGAGTGAAGAGTCAAGAATGTCATCAAAGTTGTGAGCTCTGGTCAATTATTAGGATTTTGGTGCATTCAACAGTAATAGGGAAGTTTTGAAGAAGAGAGGATTATAGAAGGAGCATTGGAGTAAGGAATATAACATCTATAGGACCTCCAATTCAGGATGTGCAATGGTTAGTCAAAGATGTGAAACTGGAAGTTAGGAAGGAAGTTAGGACAAGCAGGGACATGTGGAAGTTCTCATCAAATAAGATCAATGTTCAGTTTAAATTCTGGAATAAACCTCTGAGACCATTGCAGGAAAAAATCTTTGGGAATCATTTCTCCCTTTTTATACTCCCTCCTACATTTCCAGGATTCCTTCACCTCACTTACCCCATGTACACTGTGATACAGTTACACTGGCCATCTTGCTATTGCTTGAACAATACAGTTCATCTCCATACTCCAGGAATTTTCACCTCCTATTCTCCCCATGCCTAGAATTTTCCTCATCTCTGCCTCTTAGCTTCTCTGGCTTTCAAATCTCAGCTAAAATCTCACATTTTACAATAACCTTTCCAAACCTCCTTAATCCTAATGCCATCATTCTGTTGATTCTCTCTCTCTCTCTCTCTCTCTCTCTCTCTCTCTCTCTCTGTACATATATATTATATTAATATATGTTGTATATAATACATATCACATATATTGTATATATACTGTATACATATTTATACATATTATTATCTATGTACATATAAATAATTTGTTTTATATAATACAGATACATAAACATACATTTATATCTATCTATCTATAACTATTAATATATTATGTATCTGAATATATGTGTGGAAGTAAGGCAATTTTTGGAAGACAGTCTTTAAAATAACATTTCTCTCTATCCAATCAAATTCTTTTTAAAAATCTAATCTCAATAGGCACAATGGGATTTTATGTTCTCTGAATCTTTCAGTCAATTATTTAATGATAAAAATGGGGTCTATTATAGAATATTCTTGTGAAAGCCTATTCATTACTTACTGATATCTTTACTAATACGCCCTCTTTTTGTGTACTTGATTATCATGAACATTTCAGTAGCCACATGTATCAGAAGGTGTTGTTTTCTCAGTCACTTATTTATATTAATAGTCCAAGATTTCCCCATAGCTTTGATATTTTCTCCTCCTTAGATAATTTATGTATTGCTATCTAAACATCATAAAAATGTGTCATCTCCAAGATATATCTCATTTTAATGAATTTGGTTTAATGCGGATGCTTCCTTCATCTTTATTCTTGTTATTGACATTTCTATCTCCTCTAAAAGCACAGCATGATGTTAGAATTCAATTGTCCTGATTCTTGTATCTTTAAGGACGCCTTTGCCCCCAAAATGATTTTCTAAATAAAAAAGTCTCTCTACATTTTTTCCTGTCTTTTTCTGATTGTGTGTGAGGGGGCACTTTCTATTTTTTAATACATAAATGATATTGGGATAACTTTGCAGAGTTAGGTCTCTTCTATCAAATATCTCTTAAAAAGAGAAGAAATTATTCAAGTTAATATAATAATTGACAGCTGTTTTTGTAAAGAATGTGTGAAGTTACTAGGTAGAAAGCAAGTTCCTTGAGGACATTGGCTTTTATTTTAAACTACAAACAATACTTTAAATATAGTAGATTTTAGAAACGCTTTTTTCCATGAAGAATCTATTACCTAGCTTATCTCAAATCTACTGCTCTAGGGATAAATACTAAATGTTATGGTAGCACAAATGATTTTCTGAGAGGGAGAGAAGTAGAAGGAAATGAAAAGAAAAGGAAAGAAGAGAAGAGGAGAGGAGAGAACAAAGAAGAAAGAGAACCAGAATATACAAGTAGCTCTTGACCTGAAGACTGTGAGCTTTTTTGAATCTGTTGTTTGTTTGCTTGTTAATTGGAGTTTTTTATTTCATTGTAATTGGTTTTCTCTGAAATTTCATTAATTTTATTTTATGAACTTAAACATATTCTGAAAAGATTCCATGGCCTTCATCAGAGTGTTAAAGGAGTCAAAAGCTCACATGAATGTAAACACACATAAGGTTGCTTGAAAGTCTTCTATTTCATTTTCCCCTGAAACATTATACTCATTTGTGCTGGGTAGGTGATTCTTGGTTTAAATCATAGCTCCTTTGATCTACAGAAAATCATATTCCAAGCCCTTCAGTCCCCCACTGTAGAAGCTGCTAGATCTTGTGTTGTCTTGATTGTGTTACCACAATAGTAAAATTGTTTCTCTTGGCTGCATGTAATATTTTCTCCTTGATCTGGGAACTCTGGAAACTGGCATATAAAACATAGGAGTTTTCTTTTTGAGCTCTTTTTCAAGAGGTGATCAGTGAAATCTTTTGATTTCTCTTTTGCCCTCTGGGTCTGAAATATCAGGGAAATTTTCCTTGAGGATTTCTTGAAGGATGATTTCTAGGTTCTCTTTTGGATCATGGCTTTCCGGTAATCCAATAATTTTAAAATTATTTCTCCTGGACTTATATTCGAGATCAGTGGTTTTTCCAGTGAGATATTTCACATTTCCTTCTATTTTTTTCATTTGTTTGGATCTGTTTTATAGTGTCTTGATTTCTCATAAAGTCATTAGCTTCCATTTGCTCCAAACTAATTTTGAAGGAGTTATTCATTTTAGTGAGTTTGGGGAATCCCTTTTCTCTCTGGCAAATTCATCTTTTTAAGGCATTCTTTTCCTCATTGGCTTTTTGGGCATCGTTTTCCATTTGAGTTTTTGTTTTGTTTTTGTTTTTTTTTTCCTTTCATTCCCTTCTTTTTTTTTAATGCTTTATTAACTTCTGTTTTACATCATTCATTTCCGACAGATTTTGAGTTACAATAATTTCCCCCCATTACTCCCCTACCCAACCTCCCAGAATAGCAGTCCCACAAGATATCACTTCCTCCAATCTGCTCTCTCCCATACCTTCTCCCATACCCCCATCAACTTTTCCATTAGAGGAAGGTGAGTCTTTGTGTTCCAATGCCTGTACATCTTATCTCCCTATTACAAGCAAAAGAGTATTAATAATAGTATTTATAAATATTTGAAACATTTAATGTTATGACATCGAATTTCAGATCCATTTCCTTCCTCCCTTGTCACCCATTCCCTCTTGGGAGATAAGTAATTCAGTATATATTGTATATGTCTAGCTATGCAAAACATTATCATAGTAGATATGTTGTACAAGGCTGCTTATAATTCCCTCCCACTCATCCCACCCCCCACCTGGTCCATTCCCTACATGTTCCTGTCCCTCTTCTATAGTGGGTACTTCCAACCTCCCCTCACCCCAAGGATGCCCTCTCATCCATCATCCCTCCTCACATCCCCCTTCTCCCTATCCTGCTGCAGGTTGAGATATCCCATTTAGTATGTATGTCATTTTGTCCCTGAACCAAATTCAATGTGAATGTGGTTTTGCCTTTTTTTCCCTTCCTATGCTCCCCCTCCTTTGCAACCACTTCCCCTTGCTTCTTCTACATGGGATAGTTTACCCTACCCTGTCTCTCCCTATCTCCTCTTGCCACTTTCCTCTCTCACCTCATAATATCATCCCTTTAGTATTCTCCCTTCCCAACAAATTCAACCTATGCCCTCTATCCATATATAACTGTAACCATATATACACACATTTACATACATATTCATATGACCACACCCCCTTCATCCATTGTTTTCATAGTGAGAAAGATATCATCAGTCACCGTTATTGCTTTTCCATATATGAATGTAAATAGTTCAACTTTGGTAAGTTCCTTTTGATTTCTTTTCCCTGATTACCTTCTCAGGCATCTCTTGCTTCTTGTGTCTGGATGTCAAATTTTCTATTCAATTCTGGTTTTTTCCTCAAGAATGCTTGAAAGTCCTCTATTCCACGGAATGACCATATTTTCCCCTGAAACAAAATACTCAGTTTTGCTGGGTAGGTGACCCTTGGGTTCATTCCCAGTTCTTTTGCCCTCTGGAATATCATATTCCATGCCCTTCAATCCCTCAGTGTAGAAGCTGCCAGGTCCTGGGCTATTCTGATTGTGGTTCCACAATATTGAAATTGTTTCTTCTTGGCTGCTTGTAGTATTTTCTCCTTGATCTGGGGATTCTGGAACCTGGCTATAATATTTCTGGGAGTTTTCTTTTTGGGATCTTTTTCAGGAGGTGATCGGTGGATTCTTTCAACCTCTATTTTGCCCTCTGGATCTAAAACATCAGGGCAGTTTTCCTTGAGAATTTCTTGAAGGGTGATTTCTAGGTTCCTTCCTTGATCATGGCTTTCAGGTAGTCCAATAATTTTTAAATTGTCTCTCCTGGATCTATTTTCCAGGTCAGTGGTTTTTCCCATGAGATATTTCACATTGCCTTCTAATCTTTCATTTGTTTCTGTCTGCTTAACAGCATCTTGATTTCTCATAAAGTCATTAGCTTCCATTTGTTCCAGTCTAACTCTGAAGGAATGAATCTCCTCAGTGAACTTTTGAGATTCTTTTTCCATCTGGCAAATTTGGCTTTTTAAGGGATTCTTCTCCTCATTGCCCTTTTGGGCCTCCTTTGCCATTTGAGTTAGTCTATTTTTTAAGGTGTTGTTTTCCTCAGTCAGGCTGTTGACCCTCATTTCATACTTTTCCTGCATCCTTCTCATTTCTCTTTCTAATTTTTCCTCCACTTCTCTTATTTGATTTTTAAAGTCCTTCTTAAGGTCCTCTATGGCCTGCAACCCGCTCATGTTTTCCCCTGGGGCTTTTGGAGCAGGACGTCTGACCTCACAGTCCTTTACCCTCTCTATGCCCCCAAAATAGGAGTCTAGGGTTGCATTTTTCTGTTCCCTTTGCCTAGGCTTGTTGCTACACTATGGCTTTAAGGCCAGATAGAGGAATTTTCGACCCCAACGTGTGGTGGGCAACTTCTGTTTCTGGCAAGCTGTAAACCCACCCACGACTTCCACCCTAGATCAAAATCCAGATCCAGGGATGTTAAAGCAAGAGCGATTACCCCCCAAGACTGATCGATGGATCTCCCTACAATTTGCAGCCCGGGAGCTGGAGCTGCCTCTGAAAACTACAAAATGGCGTGTCTCCTCAGTGGCTTCTAGCCCCCAGGGGAGGGAGCTGACGAATTCCCTAAATACCGGTCCCAAAGTCCATAGGACACTAACCTGTTACTTTGTCCTAGGCATGTCTACGTTGATAATTCTGGAATTTCCACAGTTGCTGGTGTTCTGGGGTTCCTCCAGCCAGCTGCTGGCCCTGCCTCCCTGGGTCTAAAACCTGGGCTCACAGGGACCTGGGCTCGTCTTGGCTCCTGCACTCTGCATGCTGTGCCCTGCCAGGTCCCAGACTGCTGTGCTTGTCCTTCCTGCAGGGCTGCTGGGCTGTCCTCAGCGGGAGGTTAGCTTCTCTGTGTCGTTCTGTGGGTGCTGGGGCTCCAGAAGTTGTTCAGAGTCCCCTTTTACATAGTTTGGGGGGAATCTGGCGGCAGAGAGGCTTGGACGAGCTGTTTCTACTCCGCCATCTTGGCTCCACCCCCCCCTTGAGTTTTATTTTTAAGATCTTGTTTTAGGTTCTCTTTAGCTGGCTGTTGACATACTTTTCATGATTTTCTTTTATCATTCTCATTTCTCTTCACAATTTTTCCTCCACTTCTCTTACTTGATTTTCAAAATCCTTCTTCAGCTCCTCCATGGCTGGTAACCAATTCATATTTTTCTTGGAAGCTTTTGATGCAGGAGTTTTGCCTTTGTTGACTTCTTCTGGATCCATGTTTTGATCTTTTTTGTCCCCACAAAGGGATTCTATGATCTGATTTTGCTTCCTCTGCTTGCTTATCTTGGCAGCCAATTACTTGCCTTTTGAGATCTTTACCACAATAGATCTCTGCTTCCAGAGTGGGGAGAGCTTTATCCCAAATCACTGGGGTTTTTTTTTGAAAATATTGTTAAATGTCTGAGTAGGACACCCTCTCTAAAGACACCAAAAGCTCTGACACACTGGCCTACATACCCCAGAACCACCACCCAAGACAGTGACCTAGATCCAAGGAGGTCAAAGCAAGAGTGATTACCCTTTGAATGGCCATGTGGTCCCCCTACAATTTGCAGGGCAGGAGCTCTGGCAGCAGCCACATGGCAACAGCAGCAGCCCTGCACTGCACCTCTACCACCTCTTATCCTAGGGGCAATGGTGGGACCATGCTCTTCCATCATACAGATGGAAGAGACCTTTTATTTTCTCTTTGATGTTTTGGGGTTAAAAAGTCTGGAAACCTCTACAGCTGGTGGTGATTCACTCTCCTGAAGTCTGCTCTGGCCACTCTTGGCCACTGTTTGTGGCTACCCCAGGGCCCAAACCTCTCAGCTCATTCAGGAATGCACTTGGCTCCCAGCTTGGTGCAATAGACCCTTCCTGTTACCCTGCCACTCTGGCTTCAGCAAAAGATTTGTTTCTCTCTGTCTCTTTGTGGGTTCTGTAGCTCTAAAATTTCTTTAGAGTCCTATTTTACATGTATTAGAGGTGGTTGTGGTAGGAGCTCATGGAATTCCCTGCTTCTACTCCACCATCTTGGCTCTGTCCCTCATGGCATTAGTATTAAGGAGGATATAAAAGGCTTCTTATAAATGTGAGATTTTAGTTGATATTTGAAAGAAGCCAGAGAAGGTAAGAGGCGGAGATGAGGAAAATTCTAGGCACAGGGAGAAGAGGAGGTGAAAATTCCTGGAGTCGAAAGGTGAATTTTTTTTTCAAGGAAGAGGAAGGAGGCCAGTGTTAGTGCATCACAGAGTACATGGGGTAAGTGAGATGAAAGAAGCCTGGAAAGGTAGGAGGAAGTTAGTTTATAAGGGTGTTGAATGTCAAATCGAGGATTTTATATTTGAAACCAGAGGTTATAGCACCTACCATCCTCCAGGAACTCTGGTAAATGCTGAGAATATTGAAACAAAAATGAAACAGTGTCTGTATTCAATGAGTTCACATTATTTTGTGAGGAGAGGGTGGTAGAGAATCAAACAGATGTTTGTCAAATTAACTATAATGAATTTAAATGTTATATAATTCCATATCTGCATAAACAAAGATACCCCAATGTTGAATGTTCATTCCACAACCTCCTATGACAGGTGGGTGATTAGAATAAAATACCTGTTTGCTAGGGTTAAGGAGACATTACAAATCTATTTCAAAGTTTCTGATCTTTAAAAGCCAGTATATGGCTTTCTGGATGCATTGTTGTTGTTTTCCTTCATTCTCAAAGAGGACCATGGCATCAAAAAGTAAGGCAACTTGCAACTTGCAACTGAATTGCATTTAAGTTAGGAAGGGATGCGCAAAGGCCTTAGTCTCACTTTCTCCTCGAAGCCATCTAGGTCCAATGGCCAGATATAGATCAGGATGACTGGAGATGTCACCTGCTGGATGCATTACAATTGAGAGCAAGGTTATATTTTAGCATTCACTGAATATAAAGGAAATGCTTATCTTGAGTTACAAAACAGCTATGTTGGTTCTAAACAAAAAGGAAAAAAACCCTTCTTGTATTATGCTCCCTCATTCTGTGTGCATTTCAGCACCATCTGCTTTACCTGGGTGCACCATAAACCAAAGCTTTTCTTGTTTGTTAATGTTCTCCCACAGCACATCTTCCCTAGAGGCATCTTTTCTGACTCTACAATCCAGATCTTTTTCAAATGTCCTCAAATTCATATCCTATGGACCATTACCCTAGGGGCTTACTCTTGTGTTAGGTAATAAACATTATAACGACTAAATAATTCTTGTACTGATTTGATGCGTGGAAATGATACTAGCAAACACAGACCACATTCCTAAAAGGAAATGTCTCTAAAAAATATATATATATATATATATGCATATACACACATATGTAAACATACACATATGCATATATTCACATATACATGTATATATGTATATACATATGTACATAGATACATAATTGTGCAGTTAAAAATAACAAACACCTATTATAGACTGCATAAAGTTTTCAGGAATGTGGTCACTGCAAATAGCTTTTTATTTGTTATTTGCATTTTAACTGGGACTAAGTACAATATCTTTATCCAGTGTTGTAAATTGGTTGAAAGAAATTTCAGGTCACATTCTTGGTCCAAAAAAATAGAGATGTTGTGTTTGTTTGTTGGTGTATTTGTTGATTTCGGTTTTGACTATTTTGGAAGAGGAGCAGGGGAATTTGGTAGGATGTGGACAAGTATTTGCTGTGTCAATGGGTAGTACCATCTACAACCACTTTGAAATGAACCTTTAGCATTTTGCACAAATACTGTTTAACATTAATTGCTATAATTGAGTCTTTGATCAATACAGCAACACTTGGAAGAATCTCCATCAAGTAATACATAATCTAGGATTTTGGAGACAATTTCCTATTAGAATTGAAGTCAGAACACATGACTTCAAATCCTGACATACCTATTACCTTTATGCTAACTTGAAAAAAAATACTTCACTTGGGCTTCAGTTTATTCATGTGCAAAATGACATGCTTAAATTCAATCCATTTTAAATATACTTGCCCTCTCAATTGTGAACATGGAAAAAACTCAACAACTGTGCCACCAATTTTCTATGTTGCTCAAAATGATGATTTGGTGATTAAATTGTCTCTTAATTAGCCTTGCATATATAGTAATAGCCTTAGTTATTCACCATTCTTATTGTAACATATTCTTAAATATTTTTGAAGATAATATTTATTATATATTTATAATGTGCTTTTAGTGTCTGCATAAAAATCAGACAGATAATTTCAAATCTCCCCTTAAACTTATCCTCTTGCTGATGAGGGAGTTGTGTTATATGTGGAGGCTATATCAGAACCAAAATGGTGTCATTAGCACACTAAGTTTTTCATTCTAAGGTATCATTTATTAAAGGGTATGCCTTTAGTCATATTAAATATGAGTAAAATAAAACATTTGAATAAATATAGAAAGTAAGGCAGTTTGCAGAGATTTTATTTAAAAAGCCTGTAAAATAAAGGATTAATATTATCCTTTAGGGAAATGGTGGCAAATTCAAATAAAAATGGCACCAGTATACTACACATAAGTATCACTCCAGGTTGCATATTGACTTAAAAAACCACACACTAACATTATCTCTCTATTACCTTATATTCATTATTAACTGTGAAATTTTTACTTTGTTCAAGATTGCTGCTGGGAGGAAAAACGACACCAGAAAATATGTTAGTTGTCCTAAACACTTTTGTTTTTCATTATTAATGAAGCAATAATTAGTCTTTATTTGTCAATAATCTGTTCAAATGTAAACTGTTAAATGATAAAATCAATTGCTAGGAAAATGTACATAATAACACTTGTTTTGCAATTATAAATATTAACCTATGGAAGTCTATTTTGATTTTGTATTTTTTACATGTCAGTACCTAAGAGTATTAAAATGTTAGTTATCTTTTTTTTTTCACAAAAATGAATTTTTTGGGGGCGGCTAGGTGGCACAGTGAGTAGAGCGCCAGCCCTGGAGTCAGAAGGACTAATGTTCTATACTCGTGTTTTTACCCAATAGAATGTAAGCTTCTTGAAGGCAGAGTCCATTTCGCTTTTTCATCTCTCAGCACAGAGCTGGGGACATGTTTGAATTAACTTGAAATGAAATAATATTAACTGAATTGAACCTAATTAAGACTCTCTGTATTATTATTTTTAATTATTTAATTCTACAAATATTTTATTATTTATATATTCTGCAAATAATTTATTATTATTTATTCTACAAATAAAGAAATGAGGACTTCAAAGATTTGAGATAACTTAATCAGCATCATACAAAATGCAAATGAGTTGGGATTAAAGTCTTTAAATTCTCATGAATCTGCTTGTTACTCTTTGTTCTGCTTCATTTTCATTTTTTTTTGTTTTTTCCTAACACACACATATAGGTCAGGTAGTTCTTAGTAACAACAACAACAACAACAACAACAACAACAACAACAACACATAGGCCTCAAATGCACCACCTTCTTCCTTTCATTTATTGATACTGGTTTTTATTTTGTTTTATTTGGAGACTTAAAGGGCATGTAGACAATCATATACACTTAAGGATTGGCCTTAGGTGCATTTTAAATACACACATATATACAAACACACAGACACATATATGTATATACACATATGTATATACAGACACATACATGTGTATAGATAGCAGATACACATATACACATGTGTATGAACTTTGAAAATTATCTAATTCCTTCCTAAATGGTGTTATTCCTTGATCTTTCATGGTAATTGCTGTTGGCTAGTGAACAATGATGTAAACAAAGGGCTCTCAGTCACAGAATTGTCAGGAAGTTATTTTGAAATAGAAAAGAGGAATGTTAGTAAAAAGACTGAAGAAGGAAGAATACAACAGTATTTGACCAGCCCAATTCACAGTACCATAGAGCTAACCAGAGGAACCTCACTGGCTACCTAGTCTAGCTTACACCTGAATAAGAATCTCATTTGTTGTTTGCTTGACAAGGTGTCACGCAGCCTTTCTTTTATGGGTGTCCCCCAGTGAGGTGGAACTCATTGCCAGCTGAGATACCCCATTCCACTTTAGGATAGTTGTAATCATTATAAAGGTTTCCCCTCTACTTCAAATCTAAAATTTTTTCTTTGCAATTCCTACTCATTCTTCCTTCTGTGGAGAAGTAGAATGTATCTAATGTCACTTCCATATGAAAGTTCTTCAAACAGCTGAATTCAGTCAACATATTTTTAATATCCTTTTTAGGAGTCATCCCTTCTCCCCATCCCCATTTTATTCAAAGGATTCTTATATGGCATGATCATGGTTATCCTTCTCTGGGGGCTCTCTAGCCAGTCAATGTAGTTCTTTAAATGTGTTGCTGAGAACTGAATGTGCTATTTTATGTGGCATACAATGGTGGCAGAGGACAGCTGGACTGTAACTTTTGTTGTTCTGGAGACTATGAGAAATATATCATTCCTCTAAAGTGATTTTAGCAGCCAATATTAGATTAACTTTTCTGGCTATAATATTACAGCATTGAATCATGTTGAGCATGCAAAGACTGACATTTTAAATTTTTAGATGGGTTACAACTTAACTCTCCCTCCTCTGTTTTGTACTAACACAAAAGGAGCAGTTCACATTTATCCTTATTAAATTTCATCATATTTATTTGGGTTCATCTTTCACTGGGAAATCAACATTTAATAGAGAAGGAAGGAAATAGGAGTACCAGACTAGACCAGAAGCATTAATCAATTAGCCAATTGAAGGTCCTTGGAATAGATATTTAATTTAAATTAAATTATAACAGGGCCAGAGTAAATTCCATGGAGTGTATAAGTAGCAAATTATTATTATTATGCTTAAGGACTGCTGGGAACTACAGGCTTTTCAATCATACCATATCCATACCATGGTAACAGGTATTAGATCACACCAATACCTTAGAAGCATGATCATTACTGAAATCCTACTTTTCCTCTCCATTAGAAATTAACACTAATTTCATTCTGAGTAAAATTTAGAACTATCACTTTATGATGATAGCACTTTGCTCCAAGACATTTAAATTTTTTGTGGTAGTTTTACAAATATAAACCTCCATAAAGGCAGTGTGTTTTTAAGGATGGAAGTTCTGCCTCAGACACATACTTGTTGCTAGATACAGAAACCTGGATAAGTCATTTAACTTTGTATAACCTCAGAAAACTATCTAAGGTGAAAATTGTAGAACAACTGCCTTACTGCATTGGAAGAATTTTCTCAACAGCAGGTCCCTACTCTAAAAGCAGAGATCCACTGAAACACCAGACACACACAGACACACATAATTACATAATCATTTTTCCCCCAAATCTGCCCATGTTATCAGTGAAATCCAAAAGTCAAAATAGAAAAATGCATCTCCAACACCCAGAACAATGCCAATACTCATCCTTGTAGTCATACAAATGTTGGCCATATGTAATTTGGTTAATGGAACAAACTTAGGGAAGAGTCCTCTAAGTGTGATCATGATGTAGAATTAGATTTCGTCTCTATAACCAGCAGTTGTACCACAATGATCATCTGAGTAATGGGCATAGAACACAGGAATATATAACATCTTATTAATGATGTAACTCAGATGGGCTCTCATTACCTAATACTTCTTCCCATGTAATTTAACAAGCCTAACATGTATTAACTAATAGCTGAGATGCTTCTGACACTGATGATTTTGTTCCACTTTCTTTACTTTAACACATATAGGTTAGTGTACTGGGAGATAATATTGAATATTGCAGATACTGCCAAGACCATGCCAGACTGTGTGACCTAGAGAATTCCTACTCCACAGTGCTGAGATTCTGTCCTATCATTCCATTTTTCCAGATTCCTTACAACATGTTTTTAATTTAAAAAAAATAAGAGAAGCTATCTTTTCAATTTTTATTAGAACCATATCCTTGGGGAAACATCCTTGAAACTGTCTTGAAATTGACCAACTCAGAGAGTTATTTTGAATTTTGGCTTTTTATAGTCATTGATTCTTTTTCTAAAAATCATGAAACTGTTCTGTAATTTTGTTAGCATAGGAGCTAAGCTTACTATTGTATGATTTTCAGACTATGCTTTCCATTTTTAATTTATAAAAAAGAATTTCACTTCTCCAATTTAGTAGCACTTTTCCCATTCTCCAAGGTTTTGGACCTTTATTTCAGGATTTGCTATAATTTATTCAGTCTATTAGCTACCTTGTGGTCATAATTTAATAGCCAACTTGACCTACATTTTCAGTCACTTTGTTATTAAGTATTTATTTTCCAGTATGGAATATCCAGAATGTGAATTTCAAATATTTGAGGGAAGAATAAACAAAGAAAGGTGTGAGTTCCAATGAAACATCCTAGTAATCTTCCAATATACTATAAACATGGAATAATTTGGTGAGAGAAAATTATATGATATATATAAATAAATAAATAAATATATATATATATATAAATAAATAAATATATATATATATATATATATATATATGTAAAATGATATGGTGTAATATTATAGAATAACATGACTTAAATGACAGAAATCCAAATTGGAAATCAGGAAGCCCTAGACTCAAATACTGTCACAAACACACACTGACTATAGGACCACAGGCAAGTTACTTAATCTCTCCATGCTCTAGGCAACAATTTGTTCAATTTTTCTAATTCTAAGCTACAATAATGAATATTTCCACATACAAAATAGAACAGAAAGAGATTATATGTGAAATTATAGGTACCTATTACATACAGTTTACCCTTTAAAAAAAAAATATATATATATATATATATATATAATAAATTCAGAATAACACTTTCAAAACTATCTTGCTAGTCAGTGTTTCTTTTTGTACTTATTTTCTATTTGCTTCTCTTCATTTAAAAAGATGTTTCAATGAACTTTTATTTTTTTTCTTTTTTGGGGGGATAATAATATTCCTCAATTTCAATTCAACCACAAATTAAAAAAAATAAGAAGCACAGTCCTTTTAATAAACAAGTATAGTTAAAGAAAGAAGTCCACACATTTGCAGTGTCCAAAAAGTTAAGGTTTATTCTGTATGTTACATCCATCGCATCTCTGAAAGAAGATGGGTTGTTACAGCTGGAGCCAAGATGGCAGAATAGAAACAGTACTTCCATGTCACTCCAGCCCACACCACTTCAAAATCATGTAAAAGGGGGACTCTAAACAACCTCTGGAGCTCCAGCACCCACAGAACTACACAGAGAAACTAACCCAACAGCCCAGCAGGGACCTACCAGCACAGAGTGTTGGGAGTCAACAGTGCAGGGAGCCTAGTCCTGGACCACATGAGTCACAGGTTTTAGCTTCAGGGTGGCCAGACCAGCAGCCGGCTAGAGGGATTCCAGAAAACCAGCAGCTGTAGCTTTTCCAGAATTCCCAAGACAAAATGAGAAGTTAGTGCCCTATGGACATTGGGACCAGTATTTGGGAGTGTGTCAACTTCTTCCCCTGGAGGCTGGAGGCAGCTGAGGAGATGTGGCACAAACACCGTTTTGCAGCTTCAGTTGCAGCTTCAGCTCATGGCCTGCAAACTATAGGGGCATCCCGTGATCAGTATGGGGGATAATCACTCTTGCTTTAACCTCCCTGGATCTGGATTGAAGTTTGGGATGGAGGTCTTGGGGTGTGTGTCCAGGTTGAAAGAGTGTGTGGGGCTTCAGGGAGGGCACCCAACTAATACCTCTGGCAGTTGAGATGACCCCAATGTTTAGGGAAGGCATCTCCCATGTCTGGTGGCAGAATCCTACTGTGGCAACCAGCCCAAAAGTCAATTAACTAAGGGGCAACATGACTAGGCATGAGAAACAAAATAAACAGAAAAATTCAAAATTAGAATCCTATTTTGGGGGCAAAGAGGATTGAAGCACGGAACAGGAGGAGGACTGTGAGGTCGGAACTCCTGAACCAAAGGCCCAAATGAAAATATGATCAGGTTACAGGCCATACAGGACATTAAGAAGGATTTAAAAATAAATAAATAAATAAGAGAAGTGGAGGAAAAAATGGGAACAGTAATGAGAAGGATGCAGGAAAAGTATGAAATGAGAGTCAATAGACTGACTGAGGAAAATAACATCTTAAAAAATAGACTAATTCAAGTGGCAAAAGTAGCTCAAAAAGGCAATGAAGAGAAGAGTACCTTAAAGAGCTGAATTTGCCAGATGGAAAAAAAAATCTCAAAAGCTCACTGAGGAGATTCATTCCTTCAGAATTGGACTGGAGCAAATGCAAGCTAGTGACTTAATGAGAAATCAAGATGCGGTTAAACAGGTCCAAGCAATTGAAACAATAGAAGGCAATGTGAAATATCTCATGGGAAAAATCACTGACCTGGAAAATAGATCCAGGAGAGATAATTTAAAAATTGTTGGACTATCTGAAAGCCATGATCAAAGAAAGAACCAAGAAATCACCCTTAAAGCAATTCTAGAAGATGGCAGAGTAGCAACAGCATATCTGAGGAACTCTTCCCCCAGATCACCTCCAAAATATGTAAAAGGGGACTCTGAACAACTTCTGGAGCCCCAGCACCCAAAGAACAACACAGAGCAGCTAACCTCCCACTGAGGACAGCCCAGCAGCCCTGAAGGAAAGACCAGCACAGTGCTATGGGAGTGGGCAGGGCTCTGGAAGCCAGCAGCACAGCTCAGTGCACAGAGAGCCTAGCCCAGATCCGTGTGAGCGGTTTTAGCCCCAGGATGGCAGGACCAACAGCCGGCTGGAGGGAACCCAGAACCCCAGCAGCTGTGGCTATTGCAGAATTATCAACAAAGGCATGCCTAGGACAAAAGGAGAGATTAATGCTCTATGGACTTTGGGACAAGTATTTGGGGAACGTGTCGGCTTCCACCCCTGGGAGGTAGAAGCTGCTGAGGAGACACAGCATTTTGTAGTTTTCAGAGAAAGCTCCAGCTCCTGGCCTGCAAACTGTAGGGAGATCCAGTGATCCATCCTGGGGAGTAATTCCTCTTCCTTTAACCTCCCAGGATCTGGATTGTGATCTGGGGTGGAGGTCGTGGGAGGGTTTCCAGCTTTCCAGAAATGGAAGTTGTCCCCGACACATTCGGGACGAAAATTCCCCTGTCTGGCAGCAGAGCCATACTGTGGCAACAAACCCAAAAGTCAAGTAATTAAGTGGCAACATGCCAAGGCAAAGGAAACAAATTAAACAGAAAAATGCAACCTTAGACTCCTACTTTGGAGGCAAAGAGGATCAAAGCGTGGAAGAGTCAGAGGAACCGTGAGGTCAGAAATCCTGCTCCAAAAGCCCCAAAGGAAAACATGAGCGGGTTACAGGCCATAGAGGACCTTAAGAAGGACTTTAAAAATCAAATAAGAAAAGTGGAGGAAGAAATGGGAAGAGAAATGATAAGGATGCAGGAGAAGTATGAAATGAGGGTCAACAGTCTGACTGAAGAAAACAACTCCTTAAAAAATAGACTAACTCAAATGGCAAAGGAGGCCCAAAAGGGCAATGAGGAGAAGAATGCCTTAAAAAACCAAATTTGCCTGATGGAAAAAGAATCTCAAAAGTTCACTTAGGAGATTCATTCCCTCAGAGTTAGACTGGAGGAAATGGAAGCTAATGACTTTATGAGAAATCAAGATGCTGTTAAGCAGATCCAAACAAATGAAAGATTAGAAGGCAATGTGAAATATCTCATGGGAAAAACCACTGACCTGGAAAATAGATCCAGGAGAGACAATTTAAAAATTGTTGGACTACTGAAAGCCATGGTCAAAGAAAGAACATAGAAATCACCCTCAAAGAAATTCTCAAGGAAAATTGCCCTGATGTTTTAGATCCAGAGGGCAAAATAGAGGTTGAAAGAATCCACCGATCACGTCCTAAAAAGATCCCAAACAGAAAACTACCAGGAATATTATAGCCAGGTTCCAGAATCCTCACATCAAGGAGAAAATACTACAAGAAGGTAGGAAGAAACAATTTCAATATTGTGGAAACACAATCAGAATAGCACAGGACCTGGCAGCTTCTACCCTGATGTATCTAAGGGCATGGAATATGATATTCCAGAGGGCAAAAGAGGTGGGACTGAACCCAAGGGTCACTTACCCAGCAAAATTGAATATCTTGTTTCAGGGGAAAATATGGTCATTCAGTAGAATAGAGGGCTTTCAAGCATTCTTGAGGAAAAAAACAGAGTTTAATAGAAAATTTGACATTCAGACACAAGAAGCAAGAGATGCTTGAGAAGGTAATCATGGAAAATAAATAAAATAGAACTTATCAAATTTGAACTATTTATGTTCCTTCATGGAAAAACAATAACTGTGACTGATGAAACCTTCCTCATTATGAAAATAATCGAAGAAGGGTATATGAGCATATGAATACATATGTGAATGTTTGTTCATATGTTTACAGGTATACATGGATAGAGGGCACATGTTGAATTTGGTCAGAAGATATGATATTTAAGGGGTGAAGTTCAGAGGTGAGAGAGGAATGTGGCAAGAGGAGATGGTGACAGACAGAATGGGGTAAACACTGTCATAGAGAAGAAGCAAGGTGAAATGGTTACAAGGGAGTGGATGAATAGGAATGCAAAAAGGCAAAACTGTATTCTCATTGAATTTGGCTCAGGGAGAGAATGACATACATACTAAATGTGATATCTCATCCTGCAGTGGGGAGGGTGATGAGAGGGGGGAGGATGGAAGGGAGGCCAGGCTGGGTGGAGGGGTGGTTGGAGGCACCCACTTTTGAAGAGGGACTGGATCAAAGTAGGGAATGGACCAGGGTGGTGGTAGCATGGATGCGAGGCAAATATAGTGAGTCTTTTACAATATATCTATTATAGTAATGTTTTGCGTAGCTATACACGTACAACATATATTGAATTGTTTATCTTACCAGCAGGCTTGGGTCACAAGGGACGAAGGGAATAGATCTGGGATTTGAAGTTTTAAAATTAAATATTTCAAATATATATAAATACTGTTATCAATACTCTTTTGAATGTAACTGGGAGATAAGTTGTGCAGGCATTGGGGCACAGGGATTCACATTGCCCTAAAGGAAAAATGGAAGGATGCATGGGAGAAGATATGGGAGAGAGTGGATTGGATGAGGGGATATCCTGTGAGACTGCTATTCTGGGGTGGTGTGTAGGGGGAAAATGGTGAAAAAAATTGTAACTCAAATCTGGTGGAAATAAATGATGTAAACCAAAACTTAAAAAAAGCATTTGGAATAAAAAAGAAGATGGGTAACATGTTTCATAACTGATTCTCTAGTGTTCAAATCAGTCATAGCATTGATCAATGTTCTTCAGTTGTTTTTTTAAAAGGTTTTTTCACTTTGCATTTAGTTTTAAAACTTCTTTTTCTTTTCTTTTTAAAATTATTATTGTTATTGCATATAATGTTCTCCTGGTTTTTCTAATTTCATTTTTAACCAGTTCATACAAAGCCTTCTAGTTTTCTCTGAAACTGTCTCTTCCATCATTTTATGAGGCAAAACATTGGAACAGTGGATGGAGTGTTGAGTTTGAATTTAGGAAGATCTGAGTTCAAATTCTGCTTCATTCACTCTCTGTGTGACCATAACAAATCACTTAAGCTTTCTCAGCTGAAGTTATGTCAGTTATTAAATTAGCATGATAATTGCACGTACCTTACAGAGTTATTGGGAGGATCAAATGAAATAATCAATTTAAAGCATTTTGCAAATATTAAAATGCTATCTAAATGTGAATTAGCTATATTGGAATCCAATAGTGATCCATTGCCATAATTTCTTCAATCATTCCACACTCTCGAGGCTTGCATTTATTTCTAGTTCTTGTTATAATTTAAAAAAAAAGTTTCTGGGGCAGATAGGTGGTGCAGTGAATAGAGCAGGAAGTGAATGGAGTCAGGAAGACCTGAATTCAAATCTGATCTCAGACACTTAATACTTACTAGCCATGTGAACTTAGGAAAGTTACTTAATCCCAATTGCCCTGCCTTCCCACTCCAAAAGAGAAAGTTTCGGTAAATTTTTTAGGGCACATCACAATCTCTGATTTCATTCCAATGTGTATCATACAGAAAATTGGAAAGTGTTATATTAAATACAACTCTCATTACATAGCCCCTTTTCCAGAAATATTAGATGGACTCCAATTACTACAAGAATCAAGTGACAACTGTGGGGCATGAAACCTCCAAACATACAAAATCTTTTTCCTCCAGATCATGTCTTTTTTTTTTTTTTTTTTAAGCAATTGGGGTTAAGTAACTTGCTCAAGGTTACACAGCTAGTCATTATTTATGTGTGGGTGCTCATTTTCTGAGGCCGGATCTGATCTCGGGTCATCCAAACTCCGAGGCCGGCGCTCTTACTTACTGCGCCACCTAGCCGCCCCTTTAGGGCAATTGGGGTTAAGTAACTTGCCCAAGGTTACACGGCTAGGTTTTTGTTTGTGTGGATTAAGTGTCAGAGGCCGGCTCCGAACTCAGGTCCTTCTGATTCCAGGGCCGGTGCTCTATTCACTGCGCCACCTAGCCGCCCCGAGATCATGTCTTTTGATCTGACTAATAAAATTATTATCGAAGGTGGTTAATATAGTTGTATCCAGTAGCTTTTGCATTTGATAGTTTACTTGTTCTGTTTCTTTGCCCTTAAATGACATTTTATTCTTTACATTTTTATGTTCCCTCCAAAATAATAAACTTTTCCTTTCTTTCATCTGTTCAGTAAGCAGTTATTATGTATTTACCTTGAAAAATGTACCGTATTTGACATTATGTGAGATGCAAAGAATCAAAAGATACATGAAACTAATAATCTTGCTGAGAATATAAGAGGGACAAAATAGCTACAATACAGGTAATATAGGATATTCGTTCCATTATGACAAAAGAACATGAAAAGGGAGCATCTGGGATATCTCAAAAGCATGTTAGGCATGTAATGTAGTGAGTTTATCACATAAATCTTTAAGAACATTATTACATCAGCTTTGTATACTATTTAAAGAAAAATATTTTTGGAAAATATTTAAGAATCTTCTTGATTGCAAAGAGAGAACAATATTTTACTGGGCCTATTTTAATTCTTTAACAACAATAGAAACTCAAATCCCATGGCCTGGCTACCAAATCTGATATGGGAAACATCTTTGGTTTTAGCCTCTAATATTTTACTTCCCATGAAAGGCAAGAATAAGTTGAGGAGCAATTTACAAATATAGCTTACATAGAGATACGGTGATTTAAATTCACCACTAATATGCTGTGCCACAACTCAAAACTAAGTTTCCTGAATCCAGTGATACATTATTCTCATCTCCTTTCATCACTCATCCATGAGCTATAACAAACTCCAGGAAAAATAATATGAAACAAATAATAATATCTTTCCAAGATTATTCCAGATATTATTTTCTATTATCAGCCAGTGTATGATGGGGACAATCCTGTGCCTGATATTTGAATTCCTCTCCACTCCAACTATTAAAAGTATTTTAAGTTGTCATATTGTTTACAAACATGTACATGAAACTTGATGGGCTTTTCTAGAGCAGATGGGCACCTCTGATAACCAGATGAGCAAAGTAATACATCATTCATCTTATTTCTATATTATGTATTGGGCTAATTTGGGTTTTAAACCTACAAAGTAGAGTGGTATTTATGATTATGTTCCACCCAGTACGAAGACATTATTGGTGCTCAATGGTGACAAAAATAATAGTTTTGACTAGCAACAGATTTCTCTTCTGGGTTGCTCAAAACATGTTTATTTTCACAATGTGAGGCAGGTATTATATTGAAGATTTAAACATACAGGGAAAGTGAAACATTTAAGTGATGAATGAGCTACCATAGGTTACTTGGTGAGTCAGGAACAATGCTAAAATTGGAATAAAAATCTCCTTACTAACTCTCTTATTATTATTCACTTCTACAACTTAGTCTGTGCTTATATAAATGTTCTTCTTCATAAATTAATTCAACAAGTATTTCTTGAGGAATTTGCATGTTCAAGGCAATTGGTGCTACAAGGGTGATTCAAAATAGCATGAATATGTAGTAGTTTCCATCAAAGAGTTTAAAAGTTAGGCAAATCAAGGCAACAGTGTAAGAAATATTCTAAGCTGTCACATGGATAAGTACCATGAGGAATGGTAAGAATAGCCAATGAATGTTTTAAAATTACTTTATCCATTCATTTATTCAATACATGCTTATTGAGAACCTACCATGTGTAAGGTTCTGTATAAAGCATTAGGGGTACAAAGATGCAGTATAATTAATTAACTTAATGAACATATGATCTATTGGGTACTTATCATATGGTTAGCAAGACATAAATATGCAAGGTGTATGATAAGAACTAAGAAGAGATCTAGATAAAGTGCCTTATTAAAATTTCAGGTAGAATAGGGAAAGATTATGGAACAATTATATCTGATCTGATATCTAGGTATACAGGGTGTAAACTTCTCACTCTGGGGTCTGGAAGACTGAATTTAAATCATGTCTCAGCCACTTACTATCTGTGTGATCCTGGGTAAGTCACGTAACACCTCTGTTTGCCTCTATTTCCATCTATTTTAATGTGGATAGCAATCATATGTAATTCCCAGGGTTGTTGTGAGGGGTGAAAAGTTATAATAGTCATAAATTGCCTTGAAAATCTTAAAGCATTGTATGAATATAAGTTGTTATTATTATTATAATACATGAAGGAAGTATTTAAATAGGTGGAATGAGGAGGGAATGTGTTATATTCATAAGAATATGGGTTGTTAGCTGTATTAAATATACAGAGAAGGCAGATAATAGCATAATAAAAGGGAAACACAAGGAGTCTAATTTGGCTGGAATGTAAGGTCTATCAGAAAGAATAATGTTAAATTGAGAAAGGTAAGGTTGGAGATAAACTGGAGGATTTTATGTGTCCAGTTAAAGATTTGGTAACTTACCCAATAGATTCTAAGGAAACAGGTAGCTTTTTAATGTCAAGGAGGCACATGTTCAGACTTATACTTTAAGAAATTCAAGCTGGAAGCTTGGTGACAGATGGGCTAGAGACAGATATACCATTTAGAAGCTATTGCAGTGTACCATGTAAGAAATGATAAAAGCCTGAATAAGTAATATGAATGGAAAGAAAGGAATGGAGGCTAGAACTTTTTGTGAAAGTACAATCTGCACACCCTAATAATTCATTAGATGTAATGATAGCATCAAATATGACTTCAAGATTTTAAGTTTTGTGACATGGTGGATAGGAAACAAGACTCTGAACCCGTGATTTTATTTGTATAGAGAATCCAAGAATGGAAAAACTCTCAGTCAATGATGTCCATTGAGAAGAAATTACCCTAAAGTAAATAAAGTAGTAAATAGAAGAGCTGGTATTCAAATTAATTTCTTCTGACTCTAAATACAGTATTCTTTCCATTATGGCACACCAAATTTCACCTTTATATATCATAACTGAATAAACATTGGTTAATCAACCTAGTGTAGGTTATACTTTTGGGAATGTGGTGGGCTTTACCAATGGAAGATATTGGCCGGGATCTCAGGCAGAAATAAGAATAACATTGGCGTACCGTTGCTACCAGCCTGTAATGCAGCAGGTGCTAAAAGAAAGATCAAGTTTATGAAATGAAATGAGGTTTATGAAAAAAAGAAACTGCCAGGATATATCAGAGTCCCAAGTACCATGCATGACACCACATTTCACCATGAGGATTGAAAAGTCACATCCCATTTACTAACAAATCCTCCTCTGCTCTTCGACTTACCTATCTGAATAGGTGTAAGCTCCTGGCACATCCAGCTTAGCAAAGGAGATAGCTAGGTATTGCAGGTCTAGAAGGTAACAGAGTAGGGGTAGGGTGTACTAGTCTTGCAATTTAAAAGTGTCCTGGAGATGAGATGTTTGGCTTGGCATACCCTGGACATTCTTTAGGTTGGAAGGGTAGGGAGGTTCCACTTTGTCTATTATCAGGAAAATGGTAAGGAAGGTGAGAGAAGGATGGGACACCAAGCTTCCTCTCTTGAACCAGATATCACATTGCCACCTGAATGACAGCAGTAATTATATATGTTCAGTGCTATCAAGGTGTACATGGAACAAAAAAAGCTTGAGAATTCATTTCTAAGCTCCTTGAAAGCAGGGACTGATTCATTTCCCTAGGTCTATGCATAGTGCATAGCACAATTAATAAATGTTCATTAATTCATTCATTGTTTCATTCGTAGAAAGTAATAGGTGAGATGTGAGTGGCAGTACAGCTTATTGTGGTTGAAAGAACATTCTTGGATCCAGGAGACCTAGGGTCAAATTCTGGCTCTTACATTTCCTACTTCTATGCCCTGACCAGGGTTTTTAATTGTTCTGTGCTACAGTTTTCTCATGTTACAAAAAGGACAATACCATTTAGATTAACTATTTGAGAGTGGTCAAGGTGATAAATTTTAAAAGAAGCATGTGTGTGTGTGTGTGTGTGTGTGTGTGTGTGTGTGTGTGTGTGTTTGTGTACGTAGTTATTATTATTAATGGTGGTAGGAACAGCATTTTGATGGTGGCAGGAACAGCATTGCAAGGAAGCAGAGATAAGTGACTGGAAAATAGGGATCTTTAATTGTAAAGGCTACAGATGGTAGCAATGGTATTTAGTACTATAGTTAATGTAGTTAATGGAGCTGAATTAGCCAGAGGCTATATAGGGGGAGTTGAAGACCAGTCAAAATAGGGATTTGTTTTCCATGTGACAACTTTTCAAATTATTGAAGCCAACTATTATGTTCCTTGAGTCTTATGTTCTCCATACCAAATATCTTTAGGTCATAGAACCTTAGATCTGGAGATAGAAATGGACTGCCGAGGTCATGTTGTCTAATCCTCTCAATTTGTAGAGATGGAAATAAAAATAAACAAACAAAAAAGAGAAACTGTGACCCAGGAAAACTAAAAGATTTGCTCTAGATTAGATAGGTAAATAAGTATGAGGCAGAATTTGAACCCAGATCCTCTTGCCAATGCTTTTTGCACAGTACCATACTACCTCCCAATAAGTATATAATATGTTTTTAAGACCATATTGGTCCAGAACCTGTGCTCCAACTCTCCCTGAATCTCCCTCATCTGCAGAACTACCACTGCCTTCATACCACTGAAGGACAACAGTATATTGGGTAGGTCATCTACAGGGGATCTATCAAAAGTCTGGCCAAGGCTTTCCTGCAAGCAGAGGTTTCTATCTACATTTGTCTACATGTTATCTACAATGAAGGGATCAGACCCACCAAAGTATTAAAATATTATGCACAAAACATTGACTAGATCCACTCAACTCTTCATTGGCTGAACTTCTCCATCTCTCTAGCAGGGGCCTTGCTCTAATACTAGTTAACCTTCCCCTCAACTTTCTTTTTTAAAGCAATTAGGGTTAAGTAACTCTCAAGGTTACACAGCGAGTCATTTTTATGTGTGGGTGCTAATTTTCTGAGGCCAGAACCGATGCTGGGTTCTGGGACCAGTGCTCTTACTGTGCCACCTAGCTGCCCCCCTCCCCTCAACTTTTTAACTTCCTTTTATCTGTTAACTTTCTATATTAGAATGTGAGTTTCTTGAGGGTAGGGGCTATCTTTTAAAATCATACTTGCTTTCCCAATGTTAACACAACTTCTAACACATAGTCTGTAATTAATAAATACTTGCACCTGGTGGTGCATTGGATAGAGTGCTAGACTGTGGTCAGGATGTTCATATCTGGACTTAGACATTTGCTACCTGTGCAACCATAGGTGTATCACTTAGCCATTTTCCACTTTCCTCACCTGTAAAGTAAGCTGGCAAAGGAAATGGCAAACCACTCTAGTATCTCTACCAAGAAAACATTAATATATGACCAAAACAATGAAAGAGCAACAAAAATACATTGTCTATTTCCTAGGTTAGGAGTTCTTAATTATTTTTTGTTTGTTTGTTTGTTTTTAGATTATAGATCCTTTTGGAAATCTAATGAAGCCTATGGGCCCCTTTTCAGAACAATTTTTAAAAACACAAAAACGTGCACAGGATTACAAAGGAAACCAATTCATGGACTCCCTGAAATGTATTCGTAGATCTCCTCTACTCTAAATGTTGGGGTGTATACAATGATCTCTGGCATGTGGTCTCTGTTTTCATTAATGTTGCAGACAGGGAGAGAAAATAAGACCCCACACAAACATTCAAGTCTCCAAAATAACTATAAAGGAAAGTAGAATAAGAAAGCATAAAGAGTGTTTTGTGATATTGGAGGAAAGGGACAAAATTTTCTCTCTGGGGAATGAGCAAGGAAAGTTTGCTGGCCTAGGAATGAAGGCTGAAATATTTAAGTGGGTCTTGAAGAATGGAGACAATTTCCAAAAACAAATGAGGTGGCTGCAGAGATGGAGGAATAGGTATAGGTTTCCAGAAATAAGTATATGAATACATGGAATTTATCACAGTCAAGAATAGTAAACAATGAGTCCATCGGGAAATGAATATCTTTGGCCACCACAACCTCTACCCTATGGCCCCCTACTCTAGAATTTAAGCTCTGTGACAGTAGGAAACATCTTATTTTTGTCTTTGTATCCCTGGTACCTGGGGCAGCTGGTTGATGCAGTGGATAACCATACCCAGAAGTCAATAGGACCTGTGCTCACATTTGAGTAGCTGTGTGACTTCTGACAAATCATTCAACACTCTTTACCTCAGTTCCTCATCTGTAAAAATGAGCTAAAAATGGCCAAACACTCTCATATCTTCACCAAGAAAGCCCCAAATAAAGACACAAAGAGTCAGAAACAACTGAAACTACTAACATCAACGAATCCCTGGCATGTAGCAGAATACCAGGATTATTGGTGGTACTTAAATGTTGTCTGAATCAAAATAAACTGACAACCATTTTCCAAGCTGTGGGGCAGATGTTAAAGTATCCTAACCAATGAGATGATGATGATGGTTTTGGTGGTAGTGATGATGATTTTGATTGTGATTATAATGATGTGAAGAAGAAAGAAGAGAAGGAGGAGCACTTACATAGTATTTTAAATTTGCAAAAGATTTTTACAAATATTGTTTCATATTATTCTTTCCACAGTCCTGGGAGATAGGTGACATTATTGTCCCTGTTGGAGAGGTGGGGAAAATGTGGCAGGCTGCTGTCTATTCTTTTTCAAACATTAAGTATGAGAAACATCAACAACAAGTGATGTGCCCAAGGTTTAACAGTTTGTAAGTGTCTGAGGCTACATTTGAAGCCAATTCTTCCTGACCCCAGGTCCAGCTCTACCTATTGTATGACCTTATTACTACTCAGGATTTGAAGGAAAATCATTCACAACATAAATGTGAAGCTGGAAAGGAATTTAGTGAACCTACAGTTACGTTATTTCTGTGTTCTTATTTTACAGACCCACATCTTTAAAATCTGATATCTATGTAAGACAGAAAGTGACTTGCCCAAGTTCATATACCTAGGACGAATAGAAATTTAGACCCACATCATCTGATTCCAAATGCATTGTTCTTTTCTGTGTACTTTACTAACTCAGCTATTTAGCCTTAGCCAGTAGACTACTAATTTTAATTATTTAGATGTAGTTGTGTGCTTATAAATGTTTAATAATGGTATGTCCAGGAAAAGAAAAATAATTATTCTGGGGCAAACTTTAAAGTTTAATCTGTATCATTAACATTTTCTCCATCACCTTCTTAAACATAGACAATCAACAAAACAAAAAACCATGCTTTTATTGTTAATGTTTCCCAGTTTTCCACATATAAGTGCTAACTTAGAGAATGTAATAGTGAGTAGAGCCAATATGAACTGATCCAACAAATCGCTACTTTACCTTAAAAAACAGATATTTGCAATTTTCTTTTGAAAGAGATGCTCTAATACTGCTTTAACGATGAGCATCTTACCTTTTAACCCTAGAAGTAACCTTGGAGGCCAACTAAACCACCAGAGCAAAATTCAATCCCTATGGGTGCATATTGACATAGAAAACCACAGATTAACATCATCTATGTTTTATTATATTAAAAAATGTCCTAATTATATTCTGGCTGCACTGGAAATTTTGTGGTAGCAAGCAGCCTAGATTTTTGAGTCTGACACCTCTGATCTAGAATACTTCTCATTTTACAGATTAAACAAAACAAAATGAAAACAAAACGTGAGATCTTGAGATTAGTAATGACTTACCCAGGATCTTACTAACAGTTATTGGTGGTGCTAAATTTTAACCTACGCTTTATGGCTTCAAATCAAGTGCATTTTCTAATATAACTGAATACCTTGCCTAAGGAATATTTTTTTAAGAATAATGATAAATTCACTTCGTATTACATTACAGTTTTCTTAAAGATATTTAACCAATGCTGGTAGTGATTCAGGAAGCCTGATCAATTATAAATGACAAATTCTGAGTCAAGTTTTCTGAGTCATTTGGTTGGTCTGGGACAGGAATTGGGAGATTAATTAGAATTGCTGAACTTGATATTACCTTGGATCTCCAGTCTAAGAAAGGACAGAATGGACCTGAGGGTTCATACAATTTGGAGTGGGAGGGATAATTGATTTCTAATATCCTCACTTTGTGGCTGAGGAAACTATGACCTGGAGATCAGAAGTGACTAATCCAAAGTCACAAATTTACTAACTAATGGAGTTAAAATCGAAACCAAGCCTGCACAACATGCAACCCATGGGCAGCCAAAATATTTCAGGCTGCCTGCAAAAACATGTAGGTTTGCCACTGCATACTCTCCTGTTTGTCACATGATGCCGGGCAACCAACTATCATCAATCTGTCTCTACTCTAGACTATATGTTGCCCAAAGAAGTTTAGCCTATTTTAATTTTAAACCCCTACTTACTGTCAAGTTGTATAAATCTGACTCAAAAGGCTTCTGATATTAAGTCTGCTGCACCTTCCACTCTGCTGTATATTTCAGAAGTGAAGTTATTTCAGTCAGTTTTACAAGAAAGGTTTACAAGAAAAAATAGCATGGGAAAATAAGGGAATAAAGTAACTATTTTAAGAACTAGCAAAAATGAGACCAGCTGAGTTGAAAGTACTGGTGCTTAGAATAATTTAATGAGAATCATTGTAATGTCAATCTGACAACTCTGGAAATGTTGTTTAAATTGTTGAGAAGTGACTGATATAGATACCAAGGTAGAGGAGACCTATTAATATCTGGTAGATTATGCATACATACACACATGCATACATACACACATGTATATATATATATATATATATACATACACACGTGGATATATACATGTGTGAATATATGTATTATTTTAGAGGTATGTATTGTTTTTTTTTTAAGGACATTACTTGTTTTCTTTGACAAAGTCCTCTTCTTGTGTGTTAATCTGGCATGGAGATGAGGACTATGCAAATACAGTTTAGGCTCTAGAGGTGTATACGAGGTTGAAAAGATTTTGAGAATGGACAAAGAAGGTTATATAACATCTCTATGACTCAGGAAACTCCTTAGGTCTTACATACTAAATCATAGGCTATTCGCAATCTCTCTCAGTGAAGGGAGTTTCTGTACTAGGAATTCTTTATCCTGATGAAACTATATTATTCACCTTTACTCACATTCCAAATACATCACTAAAAAAAGAGAGAGATAATGAATGGAAACAGCTTTGGAGTCAGAAGTTGTTCAGTGGTTTCAGCCATGTCTGACCCTTCATTTCCCTGTTTGGGATTTTCTTGGTAAAGATACATTTGCCATTTTTTTCTCGTGCTCATTTTACAGATGAGGAAACTGAGGCAGACAAGATGAAGTGACAAAGCTAGTAAGTGTCTGAGGTCATATTTGAACTCAGGTCTTCCTGACTCTAGATCCAGTACTATCCACTGTGCCATGTAGCTGATCTTTAGAGTCAGAAGATTTCAATTCAATTCTTGCCTCTGATATTTTACTACCTAGATGACCTTGGACAATTCAATTAACATTTTTATGCCTCAGTTTTCTCATTTGAAAAATGATGGTATCTTCCAGATAGAAATATATAAATTCATTGTGTGTAATTAAAAACTCATTTTGACTAAATGAATCAGTTTTGTCATTGGAAAATCAGAAATGGCTAAGTTAAAGTTATTTACTATGATTATAACAATTGATTTTAGATATTTTGTCAATTATCAAACAATTTTTTCACCCTTCAACCTCTACCCCCCCACACACACATATACGCTTGAGGAAAAAAAAAAAAAACTTTAAACAAGTACACATAGTCAAACAAAGCAAATTCTCAGATTGACCAAGTCCAAAAATATGTATTTCATTCTGCATATTTAGTGTATGATCTTACTATCAAGGAGTTGGGTAGTATGCTTCATCATCATTTCTCTGGAATTAAGGTTGATCAAAGCTCTTAACAACTTCAAAATTATTTCTTTTATAAAGTTGTTGTGATAGGATAAATTGTTCTGCTGTTACCTCTCTCTACATCAGTTCCTACAAATCTTTCCAGATTCTGAAAGAATCTCTTTCATGATTTATTAAGGCAAAATAAAATTTGATTACACTTGCCATATTTGTTGTCATCTCTCAAATTATGGGTAACCCCTTAGTTTCCATTTATTTTTGCTGCTTTTAAAATAGTTACTGGAAATATTTTACTACACATAAGACTTTTTCCTCTTTCTTTGATTTCACTGAGACATGATGTTTGTAGTGGTAGTCTTGGATCAAGTGTGTATACTTTATTAACTTTTGTGACAAGTTGCTTTCCATTGGGAAAATAAATAGCTCCATCAGCAATGTGCCTCACTGTTGCTTAAGTTTAACTAACAGTAAAGAACTGGTTCAAAATATTAACCAAAATATTGAAAACTGATTGTCTGCATCAAAAAGGGGAAATTTTGAAATGCTAGAGATGATGAGAGGACATTGAGAAATACAAAACAACATTAGTACTAAATCATATCTGAGTAATCCCAATATCATCAGTCTGTTTTAAAGGGATGACTTTATTTTTTTATAAAGAGTCCAGTATGCAAAGAAACTTATCCCTAAAGAAGAGATAGGGGGTGGCTAGGTGGTTCAGTGAGAAGAGCACTTGCCCTGGAGTCAGAAGGACCTGAGTTTGGATCCGGCCTCACAAAAGAGTTAAAATAGTACCTTAGGGCAAACAAAGTGTGGGTGGAGATAAATAAGAACAGGGACATGACCAGGATCCTCCCCAGACAATTTAAGAAGATCAGAAGAAAAATTTCAAAAATGAAGACTACTGTGAAGAGTAAACACCTCCAGGCTAGGCTCTGTTTTAATAGCAAGCATCAAGCCTCTAAAACCCAGGGGAGCACTGGGGTTAGTTGGTTTGAGAAGCTGTCTTGGCCCCAGTCACCAGAACTTTCACCCCCAGGGATAGGGAGAGAAGTTGGACTTCTTAGCCCAGGAGGATCAAGGAAATCTCTGCTGACAAAGAATGCCAGGCCCAGCTGTGCTGTGAAGAGCAGCGGTAGGTACCGTGTGGGAGGTTGGGAAGGAACCAGCACACACCTGGTGAGTGGAGAAAAAGTGGGGCAGAAAAACCCTGTCTGTGGGCACGTACAGGAGGCTAGAGATTTGACTTTGGGTTCAGGATAGAAGAAATAACTGAAGATCTGGGTCAAGGGGCACCATTTCCCACTCCCCAGGACTAGAGATGATTATTACAAGTAATTAAGATATTTACACACACACACACACACACACACACACACACACACACACACACAGGAAACTATACAGGCAAAGGAGAAAGAATCCAACTATAGAAACCTATTATGGGAAGAGAGATGACCAGGGTTCATCTTCAGAGGAGGATATTGAAGTAAAGAAACCCCCAAAGAGTATCATCAAATGGTCTCCTACCTAAAAAGGATTCATAGAAGATCTTTAAAAAGATTTCAAAAATTAAACGATAGAGATGGAGGAAAAAAACTACAAAAGAAAATAAGAATAATCCAAGAAAAAAGGGTATGAAGGGAAAGTTAGCCAATTAGAAAAAGAGATTGAGGATCTTAAGGAAAATAATGTCACCTTGAAAAGTAGATATGGGCAGAGTGAAGCCACTGAAATTACAAGAGACCAAGAAATTATTAAGCAAAATATGAATAATGAAAAAATAGAAGAGAAAGTGAAACATAAGATTTGGAGAATAGATCAAGAAAGGAAAATTTAAAAATAATTGGACTAACTGAAAATTATAATTAAAAAGAATATCGATACAATAATACAAGAAATAATCAAAGAAAATTATTCTGAAGTATTAGAACAAGGAGAGGGGAGTAGAAATAGCAAAAATGAATCCATCACCACTTAAAAGAGATGCTATGAGGAAAACTCATAGGAATATCATAGTCAAATTCCAAAACACCCAGCTCAAGGAAAAATGTTAAAAGCATCGAGATTAAAGCAATTGAAATATAATGGTGCCACAATTAGAATTAAGCAAGACCTTGCAGCAGAGAGGGGCATGCAACAGAAACAGTAAAGGTTCTAAGAGCCTCCATTAATCCCATCACTGAAATTTTAAAACTGAATCTGAGCAGATTTTGGGGTGTCAGAATCCACTGTGAGACAGAGTATAGCAGAATCCAACCCTGGAAAGTGACCCCGTGCGTCCAGGCAGGGGGAGCACATGGGGACTGAAGCAGCTCCAACTAGAGAGCAGACTACAGCAGAGTGAGAAGGAGCCTCAGCCAGCAGACTCACCCACCCCAAGGGCAGTTCCCAGCCTTCTCACCAGCATCTCACCATGGGACAAGAGAATCCATTGGAGCTGTGCAAGAGAAAGCTCAGGGCCCCTAGCAGAGACAGCAGCTTCTCCTGGGGCTATCAGTCCCCAGCCTAGAAGTTTAAAAATTACCTGCCTGCTTTTCCAGGGGCCAGGATGGCAAAGTAAACTCTGGCTGCTCCCATTCCCCCTCCCTGACCTAGAAAACCCAGAGATAAATTTCCCACCCAGAGTAAAATTCTGAAATAGCAGGAATAGCCTCGGGCTTAGGAGTTCCTGAGAAAGGGTGCAACTGGGGTAGCAAAGAATCTGAAGAAAAGATGGGGGAGTCCCAACAAGCCTCACCTCACCTGACCAGCAAAAGCCTGCCTGAGCTGTAGCCCAAGGGCATAGATGTAAAAACATTAAGTGTCCAGACAACCCCTCTTCCATAGAATACTCTATGAGCCTCATTATAATTCAGGGGAAACACTGAAACTCTTGTCCTTGGCCTCAATCTAGACACCCAGAGGCTACAGCACACAAAGTCAACAACCAGGCCCTAAACTCCAGCCTGAGAAATTAGGAAATAGGAAATTACAATGGGAAGCAAGGAAGCTGAGAAGGATAAGGGGAAGGCAAGAAAAACAATTAGAGCTTATTATAGCAAGCAAGAACAACCAAATACAGAGGACAACATGGACTCTATATTCACAACTGAGAACACAGAAAGAAATATGAACTGATCTCAAGACCAAAAAGCATTCTTGGAGGAGCTCAAGAAAGATTTTAAAAGCCAAATTAGGGAGGTAGAAGATAAATTTAAATCTACATTGACCAAACTGGAAAAAAAAATTCTCACTGAAGAAAACAAATCCTTAAAAAAGTAAAATTAGTGAACTAATTGGAGAAAATACCACTCTAAAAAAGGCACCTTTAAAACTCACTGAATTAGAATAATTCGCTAAAAATTAGAATCAGTCAAATTGAATCTCAGGACTCTATGCAACACCAAGAGTCAATCAAACAAAAGGTGAAGATCGAAAAATTGGACGAAGGTGTAAAATATCTCACTGAAAAAAAAAACTGACCTGGAGAACAGATCCAGGAGAGATAACTTAAGATTTATCAATTGGGAGTGGCTAGGTGGCACAGTGAGTAGAATGTCAGCCCTGGAGTCAGAAGGACCTGAGTTCAGATCTGGCTCCAGACACTTAATGCACACACAAACAAAAACCTAGCCATGTGACCTTGGGCAAGTTACTTAACCCCAATTGCCCTCCAAAAAGCAAAAAAAAAAAAAAAAAAAAAGAATTATCAGTCTTCTGGAGAGCCACAATGAAAAAAAACAGCCTGGACAACATACTCCAAGAGATTGTCAAGTAAAACGGTCTTGAATTCCTAGAAGGTAAAGTAGTTATTGAAAGAATTCACTGGACTCCTCCTGCAAGAGGTCACAGTTTGAAAATGCCAAGAAAGATAGTAGCCAAATTCCAGAATTACAAAATTAAGGTGAAAATATTGCAAGCAGCCAAAAAGAAACAATTCAAATATCACAGAACTACAGTCAGGATCACATAGGACTTGGCAGCTTCTACATTAAAAGATCAGAGGGATTGCAATTCTATATTTTGTAGGGTCAAAGATCTATGATTGCAACCAAGGATTTAACTACCCAGCAAAACCAAGCATAATCTTTCAGGCAAGGAGATTGTCATTTAATGAAATAAGGGACTTCCATAATTTCTTGATGAAAAAGACAGAGCTCATTGGAAAATTTGATCTCCATTTAAAAGACTCAAGAAAGACATAAAAAGGTAAGGGAGGAAAACACACACTCACACATGCACAGTCATGCATATACGCACATAACTTGGGATGCAATAAGAACAAAATATTTACACATGAGAAGCTGATAACTGTCAATATTGAAATTTATATGATTATAATGATCTTTAAAGGGGTTGTACAAAGATAGAGGGTGTGGGTATAAATGAAATAAACTGATGATTTTTAAAAATATCTTATTAAGGTCATCAAAAGGACTCTAATGGATAAAAGGAAAGGATGAGACAGAAAAACGTAAATTATGCCATATGAAAAGGCATAAAACACACTATACTAGATGGGAAGGAAAGAAGGAGAGGAGAATCATTTGAATATTTTTCTCACTGGTTCTGATTCAAAGTAAAATCAATATAATCAATTAAGTTTCAGATTCTAACATGAAAAGACTTGAAAAAAAATTAAATAGAGGGAAAGGGGGGGAGGTAAATGTGCGCTGTATGAAATTTACTCTAATTGGTTTGGGGTCAAAGGGGGAATAATATACTCTGATAAGTTTAAACATCTATTGTGTCCTATAAGTAGTAGGGCGACAAGGGTGGGATAAAAGGGGGGATTAGAGGGGAAGGATATATTAGTAGGGGGAGAGGGTAGGTAAAGAAGGGGGGTCACATGTAGGGAACACTGAGGGAGGTGGTGGTCAAAAGGAAAACACTTAAGGAGGGGAAGGGAGAAGGAAGAAACAAAAACATAAGCAGGGAAGGGAATAGGATGGAGGAAAAGTGACATAGTCATCATTACTGTGAATGTGAATAGGATGAACTCTCCCATAAAACAGAAGAGGATAGCAGAATGGATTAAAAACCATAATCCTACAATATGCTGTGTACAAGAAACACATTTGAAACAGAGGGATACCCACAAGGTAAAGGATTATGCCTCAGCTAAAGTAAAAAAAAAAAAAAAGCAGAAGTAAAAATCCTTATCTCAGATAAATCAAAAGCAAAAATAGATCTAATTAAAAGAGATAAGGAAGGAAACTATATCCTGCTAAAAGGCACCATCGAGAATGAAGCACTAGTAATACTTAACATACTTAACAACAAGTGGTACAGTGTCCACATTTCTAGAAGAGAAGTTAAAGGAAATAGAGGAAGAAATAGGTAGCAAAATGATACTAGTGGGGGACCTGAAACTCCTTCTCTTTGAATTTGATGAATCTAACCTCAAAATAAACAAGAAAGAAGTTAAGGGGGTGCATAGAATTTTAGAGAGGCTAGATATGATAGATCTCTGGAGAATACTGAAGGGGCATAAAAAGGAAAATAATTTCCTATCAGCGGGACAGACTCAAAAATAGACCATGTAGTAGGGCATAAAAACCTCACAATTCAGTGCAGAAAGGCAGAAATATTAAATACATCCTTCTCAGATCATGATGCAATAAAAATCATATGCAATAAATGGCCATGAAAAGATAGACTAAAAACTAATTGGAAATTTAAAAAAATATAATCCTAAAGAATGAGTGGGTATGCAAGAAATTGTAGAAACAATCAGTAATTTCATTCAAGACAATGGCAATAATGAGACAACATACCAAAATTCATGGGATGCAGCAAAGGCAGTTCTTGGGGGAAGTTTTATATCCCTGAGTGCAAACATGAGTAAATTAGAGTAAAGGGAGGCCAATTAATTGAGCATGCAATTGAAAAAGTTAGAAAAAGAACAAAGTAAAAATCCACAATGAAATACTAAATTAAAAATAATGAAAACCGAGGAGGCAGAGCCAAGATGGCGGAGTAGAAACAGCTCGTCCAAGCCTCTCTGCCCTCCACAAACTATGTAAAAAAGGACTCTGAACAACTTCTGGAGCCCCAGCACCCACAGAACGACACAGAGAAGCTAAGCTCCCGTTGAGGACAGCCCAGCAGCCCTGCAGGAAGGACCAGCGCAGCGGTCTGGGAGCCGGCAGCGCGCAGAGCACAGAGCACAGAGCTCAGGAGCCGAGCCGAGCCGAGCCTAGGTCCACCTGAGCCGAGGTTTTAGCCCCAGGGCGGCAGGGCCAGCAGACGGCTGGAGGAACCCCAGAAGAGGAGGAGCTGTGGAGACTCCAGAATTATCAACATAGACTTGCCTAGGACAAAGTAAGAGGTTGGTGTCCTATGGACTTTGGGACCTGTATTTGGGGAATGCGTCAGGTCCCTCCCCTGGGGGCTAGAAGCCACTGAGGAGACACGCCACTTTGTAGTTTTCATAGGCATTTCCGGCTCCCAGCCTACAAATCATGGGGAGATCCAGCAATCAGTCTTGGGGGGTAATCGCTCTTGCTTTAACTTCCCTGGAACTGGATTGTGATCTAGGGTGGAAGTTGTGGGTGCGTTTATAGCTTGCCAGAAACGGAAGTTGCCCCCCACACGTTTGGGACGAAAATTCCTCTAGCTGGCCTTAAAGCCATAGTGTGGCAACAAGCCCAAAAGTCAAGCAATTAAGTGGCAACATGCCAAGGCAAAGGAAACAGAAAAATGCAACCCTAGACTCCTATTTTGGGGGCATAGAGCGGGAAAAGGACTGTGAGGTCAGAAGTCCTGTTCCAAAAGCCCCAGGGGAAAACATGAGCGGGTTGCAGGCCATAGAGGACCTTAAGAAGGACTTTAAAAATCAAATAAGAGAAGTGGAGGAAAAATTGGAAAGAGAAATGAGAAGGATGCAGGAAAAGTATGAAATGAGGGTCAACAGCCTGACTGAGGAAGACAACACCTTAAAAAATAGACTAACTCAAATGGCAAAGGAGGCCCAAAAGGGCAATGAGGAGAAGAATGCCTTAAAAAGTCGAATTTGCCAGAAGGAAAAAGAATCTCAAAAGTTCACTGAGGAGATTCATTCCTTCAGAGTTAGACTGGAGCAAATGGAAGCTAATGACTTTATGAGAAATCAAGATGCTGTTAAGCAGATCCAAACAAATGAAAGATTAGAAGGCAATGTGAAATATCTCATGGGAAAAACCACTGACCTGGAAAATAGATCCAGGAGAGACAATTTAAAAATTATTGCACTACCTGAAAGCCATGATCAAAGAAAGAACCTAGAAATCACCCTTCAAGAAATTCTCAAGGAAAATTGCCCTGATGTTTTAGATCCAGAGGGCAAAATAGAGGTTGAAAGAATCCACCCATCACCTCCTGAAAAAGATCCCAAAAAGAAAACTCCCAGAAATATTATAGCCAGGTTCCAGAATCCCCAGATCAAGGAGAAAATACTACAAGCAGCCAGGAAGAAACAATTTCAATATTGTGGAAACACAATCAGAATAGCCCAAGACCTGGCAGCTTCTACACTGAGGGATCGAAGGGCATGGAATATGATATTCCAGAGGGCAAAAGAACTGGGAATGAACCCAAGGGTCACCTACCCAGCAAAACTGAGTATTTTGTTTCAGGGGAAAATATGGTCATTCAGTGGAATAGAGGACTTTCAAGCATTCTTGAGGAAAAAACCAGAGTTGAATAGAAAATTTGACATCCAGACACAAGAAGCAAGAGATGCCTGAGAAGGTAATCAGGGAAAAGAAATCAAAAGGAACTTATCAAAGTTGAACTATTTACATTCTTATATGGAAAAGCAATATCTGTGACTGATGATATCTTTCTCACTATGAAAATAATGGAAGAAGGGGGTGTGGTCATATGAATACATATATGAATGTGTGTGTATATAGTTACAGTTATATATGTATAGAGGGCATAGGTTGAATTTGTTGGGAAGGGAGAATACTCAAGGGATGAAATTATGAGGTGAGAGAGGAAAGTGGCAAGAGGAGATGGGGAGAGACATGGTAGGGTAAACTATCTCATGTAGGGGAAGTGGGTGCAAAGGAGGGGGAGAATAAGGAAGGCTAAAAAGGCAAAACCACATTCACATTGAATTTGGTTCAGGGAGTAAATGACATACATACTAAATGGGATATCTCAAACTACAGCAGGATAGGGGGAAGGGGGATGAGAGGAGGGATGATGGATGGGAGGGCATCCTTCGGGTGAGCGGAGGTTGGAAGTACCCACTATAGAAGAGGGACAGGATCATGTAGGGAATGGACCAGGTGGGGGGTGGGATGAGTGGGAGGGAATTATAAGCAGCCTTGTACTATATATCTACCATGATAATGTTTTGCATAGCTAGACATGTACAACATATACAGAATTACTTATATCCCAAGAAGGAATGGGTGACAAGGGAGGAAGGAAATGGATCTGAAATTCGAGGGTGTAAGATTAAATGTTTCAAATATATATATAAATACTATTATTAATACTCTTTTGCCTATAATTGGGAGATAAGATGTGCAGGCATTGGGACACAAAGATTCATCTTCCTCTAATGGAAAAGTCGATGGGGGTATGGGAGAAGGTATGGGAGAGAGCAGATTGGAGGAAGCGATATCTTGTGGGACTGCTATTCTGGGAGGCTGGGTAGGGGAATAATGGGGGGAAAATGATTGTAACTCAAAATCTTGCGGAAATGAATGATGTAAAACAGAAGTTAATGAAGTATTTGTTTAAAAAAAATAATGAAAACCATAGGTACAACACATACTGAATTGTTTATGTCCCCAGAGGGAGTGGGTGACAAGGGAGGAAGGGGATGGATCTGAAAATCAAAGCTTTAAAATTAAATGTTTCGGGGGCGGAGCCAAGATGGCGGAGTAGAAACAGCTCTTCCAAGCCTCTCTGCCCCCAGATTCCCCACAAACTATGTAAAAAAGGATTTTGAACAACTTCTGTAGCCCCAGCACCCACAGAACGACACAGAGAAGCTAACCTCCCACTGAGGACACCTCAGCAGCCCTGCAGGAAAGACCAGCAGAGCAGTCTGGGAGCCGGCAGCGCGCAGAGCACAGAGCGCAGGAGCTGAGCCGAGCCGAGCCCAGGTCCCTGTGAGCCGAGGTTTTAGCTCCAGGGCAGCAGGGCCAGCAGCCGGCTGGAGGAACCCCAGAACACCAGGAGCTGTGGCGATTCCAGAATTATCAACATAGACATGCCTAGGACAAAGTAAGAGGTTAGTGTCCTATGGACTTTGGGGCCTGTATTTGGGGAATGCGTCAGCTCCCTCCCCTGGGGGCTAGAAGCCGCTGAGGAGACACGCCATTTTGTAGTTTTCAGAGGCAGGTCTGGCTCCCAGCCTACAAATTGTGGGGAGATCCAGCGATCAGTCTTGGGGGGTAATCGCTCTTGCTTTAACCTCCCTGGATCTGGATTGTGATCTAGGGTGGAAGTTGTGGGTGGGTTTACAGCTTGCCAGAAACGGAAGTTGCCCCCCACACGTTCGGGACGAAAATTCCTCTAGCTGGCCTTAAAGCCATAGTGTGGCAACAAGCCCAAAAGTCAAGCAATTAAGTGGCAACATGCCAAGGCAAAGGAAACAGAAAACTGCAACCCTAGACTCCTATTTTGGGGGCATAGAGCGGGAAAAGGACTGTGAGGTCAGAAGTCCTGCTCCAAAAGCCCCAGGGGAAAACATGAGCGGGTTGCAGGCCATAGAGGACCTTAAGAAGGACTTTAAAAATCAAATAAGAGAAGTGGAGGAAAAATTAGAAAGAGAAATGAGAAGGATGCAGGAAAAGTATGAAATGAGGGTCAACAGCCTGACTGAGGAAAACAACACCTTAAAAAATAGACTAGCTCAAATGGCAAAGGAGGCCCAAAAGGGCAATGAGGAGAAGAATGCCTTAAAAAGTCGAATTTGCCAGATGGAAAAAGAATCTCAAAAGTTCACTGAGGAGATTCATTCCTTCAGAGTTAGACTGGAGCAAATGGAAGCTAATGACTTTATGAGAAATCAAGATGCTGTTAAGCAGATCCAAACAAATGAAAGATTAGAAGGCAATGTGAAATATCTCATGGAAAAACCACTGACCTGGAAAATAGATCCAGGAGAGACAATTTAAAAATTATTGGACTACCTGAAAGCCATGATCAAGGAAAGAACCTAGAAATCACCCTTCAAGAAATTCTCAAGGAAAACTGCCCTGATGTTTTAGATCCAGAGGGCAAAATAGAGGTTGAAAGAATCCACCTATCACCTCCTGAAAAAGATCCCAAAAAGAAAACTCCCAGGAATATTATAGCCAGGTTCCAGAATCCCCAGATCAAGGAGAAAATACTACAAGCAGCCAGGAAGAAACAATTTCAATATTGTGGAAACACAATCAGAATAGCCCAGGACCTGGCAGCTTCTACACTGAGGGATCGAAGGGCATGGAATATGATATTCCAGAGGGCAAAAGAACTGGGAATGAACCCAAGGGTCACCTACCCAGCAAAACTGAGTATTTTGTTTCAGGGGAAAATATGGTCATTCAGTGGAATAGAGGACTTTCAAGCATTCTTGAGGAAAAAACCAGAATTGAATAGAAAATTTGACATCCAGACACAAGAAGCAAGAGATGCCTGAGAAGGTAATCAGGAAAAGAAATCAAAAGGAACTTATCAAAGTTGAACTATTTACATTCCTATATGGAAAAGCAATAACTGTGAATGATGATATCTTTCTCACTATGAAAATAATGGAATAAGGGTGTGTGGTCATATGAGTACATATGTGAATGTGTGTATAGATGGTTACAGTTATATATGGATAGAGGGCATAGGTTGAATTTGTTGGGAAGGGAGAATACTCAAGGGATGAAATTATGAGGTGAGAGAGGAAAGTGGCAAGAGGAGATGGGGAGAGACAGGGTAGGGTAAACTATCCCATGTAGAAGAAGCAAGGGGAAGTGGTTGCAAAGGAGGGGGAGAATAAGGAAGGCTAAAAAGACAAAACCACATTCCCATTGAATTTGGTTCAGGGAGAAAATGACATACATACTAAATGGGATATCTCAACCTGCAGCAGGATAGGGGGAAGGGGGATGAGAGGAGGGATGATGGATGGGAGGGCATCCTTGGGGGGAGGGGAGGTTGGAAGTACCCACTATAGAAGAGGGACAGGATTATGTAGGGAATGGACCAGGTGGGGGGTGGGATGAGGGGAAGGGAATTATAAACAGCCTTGTACAATATATCTACTATGATAATGTTTTGCATAGCTAGACATGTACAACATATACTGAATTGCTTATCTCCCAAGAAGGAATGGGTGACAAGGGAGGAAGGAAATGGATCTGAAATTTGAGGTCGTAACATTAAATGTTTCAAATATATATAAATACTATTAGTAATACTCTTTCGCTTTTAATAGGGAGATAAGATGTGCAGGCATTGGGACACCAAGATTCACCTTCCTTTAATGGAAAAGTCGATGGGGTTATGGGAGAAGGTATGGGATAGAGCAGACTGGAGGAAGTGATATCTTGTGGGACTACTATTCTGGGAGGTTGGGTAGGGGAATAATGGGGGGAAAATGATTGTAACTCAAAATCTGGCGGAAATGAATGATGTAAAACAGAAGTTAATAAAGCATTTGTTTAAAAAAAAATTAAATGTTTCATAAGATTTCCAGGAATAGGGGCTTAGAGATTCACCTTGCCCTAATGGCAAAGTCGAATGAGGGTATGGGAGAAGATATGGGAGAGAGCAGATTGGATGAGGGGATATCTAATGGGACTGCTATTCTGGGGTGGTGGGTAGGGAAAATGGGGGGAAAGTGTAATTCAAAATCTGGTGGAAATGAATGATGTAAACCAGAAGTTAATAAAGCATTTGTTTAAAAAAATTACCCCAAGAAAAAAATAATGAAACCAAAGGGGAGATTAATAAAATTGAAATTAAGCAAATTGTCAAATTAATAAATAAAATTAAGAGCTGGTTTTATGAAAATAAATAGTAAAATTGATAGACCCCTAGTCAATATGATAAAAAAGAAAGAAGAAAATGCAAGTAAAGTAGGAAATGAGATTCCACAGCCTGACTGAGGAAAATAACCCCTTAAAAAATAAGACCAACTCAAATGGCAAAAGAGGCTGAAAAAACAATGAGGAGAATGCCTTAAAAATTTGCCAGATCATAAAAGAATCTCAAAAGCTCACTGAGGAGAATCATTCCTTTAGAATTAGACTGGAGCAAATGGAAGCTAATGACTTTGTGAGGAATCAAGATGTTTTTAAGCAGATTCAAACAAATGAAAGAAGAGAAGGCAACGTGAAATATCTCATGGGAAAAACCACTGACCTGGAAAATAGATCCAGGAGAGATAATTTAAAATTTATTGAACTACCTGAAAACCATGATCAAAGAAAGAACCTAGAAATCATGGTTCAAGAAATTCTCTAGGAAAATTGCCCGTCTAAAACTTAGAACCAGAGGACAAAGCAGAGGTTGAAATAATCCACTGATCATCTCCTGAAAAAGATACCAAAAAGAAAACTCCTAGAAATATTATAGCCAGGTTCCAGAATTCCCAAATCAAGGAGAAAGTATTACAAGCAGCCAGGAAGAAACAATTTGAATACTGTGGCCATGCAATCAGGATAGCACACAATCTGGCAGCTTCTACACTGAGGGATAGAAGGGCTTGGAATATGATATTACAGAGGACAAAGGAGTTGGGATTAAAATAAGGAATCACCTACCCAGCAAAACTGAGTATCGTGTTTCAGGGGAAAATATGGTCATTCACTGGAGTAGAGGACTTCCAAGCATTTTTTTTTTAAGCGATTGGGGTTAAGTAACTTGCTCAAGGTTACACGGCTAGTCATTATTTATGCGTGGGTGCTCATTTTCTGAGGCCGGATCTGATCTCGGGTCATCCCAACTCCAAGTCCGACGCTCTTACTCACTGCACCACCTAGCCCCCCCCTTTAGGGCAACTGGGGTTAAGTAACTTGCCCAAGGTTACAGGGCTAGGTTTTTGTTTGTGTGGATTAAGTGTCAGAGGCCTGCTCCGAACTCAGGTCCTTCTGATTCCATGGCTGGTGCTCTATTCACTGCGCAACCTAGCCGCCCCACTTCCAAGCATTCTTGATGAAAAATCCAGATTTGAATAAAAAAATTGATATTCAGATACAGGAAGCAAGAGATGTTTTAGACGGTAAAAAGGGAAAAGAAATAATAATGAGCTTATCAATGGTGAACTATTTATATTCCTACATGGAAAAATAATAACTGTAACTGATGAAAGTTTTCTCATTATGAAAATAGCTGAAGAAGTGTATATATGTGAATGTGTATACATACTTATACAGGTATACCTAGATAGAGGGCATAGGTAAAATGTAATAGGAAGGGATGATTCTTAAAAGGGGAAATAAAGAGGTGATAGAGGAATTTAATGAGAGGAGATGGGGAGAGATATAATGGGGTAAACTATTTCATATAGGAGAGGCAAGGGAAAATGGTTACAAAGGAGGGGAAGAAGAGCATGGCAAAAAGGCAAAACCTTATTCTCATTGAATTTGGATCAGCAAGAGAATGACATACATACTAAATAGGATATCTCACCCTACAGGAGAGTAAGGGGGAAGGAGATGAGAGGAGTGATGATGGAAGGGAGGGCGGGAGGGAAGGGGCAGAGGGAATTTGGAAGCATCCACTTGTGAAAAGAGAGAGGATCAAAGTAGGAAATAGACCAAGTGGGAGGCAAGATAGAAGGGTGGGAAATATAGTCAGTCTTTTACAATAAATCTACAATGGTAATGTTTTGCATATATACACATGTGCAACATATACTGAATTGCTTATCTTCCCAGTATCAGTGGTGACAAGGGAGGAAGGGAATGGATTTGGAATTCAAACTTTTAAAATCAAATGCGTAAAAATATATAAATACTAATTTTAATACTATTTTACATATAATAGGGAAATTAGATATGCAGGTATTGGGGTACAGAGATTCACCTTATCCTACTGAAGAAGTCGAAGGGGATTTGGGAGAAGATATGGGAGATAGCAGATGGGATGAGGGGATATCCTGTGGGACTGCTATTCTGGGATGGGGAATAGGGAAAAAATGGAGAAAAATTACAACTCAAAATCTGGCAGAAATGAATGATGTAAACCAGAATTTAATAAAGCATTTGGGGGGAAAAAAAGAAAGGAAAACTAAATTATGAGAATCAAAAATGAAAACGGTGAATCTACCTCCAATGAAAAAGAAATAATAGCAATCATTAGGAAATGGATGAATATTTACAAAAAAATATAAGTTTCCCAGATTAACTGAAGAGGAAGCAAATTACTTAAATAATTCCATCTCAGAAAAAGATATCAAACAAGACATCAGTGAACTTCCTATGAAAAATTTTCCAGGGCCAGATGGATTTACTAGTGAATTTTATCAAACATTTAAAGAACAATTGATTCCAATACTCTACAAACTATTTGGTAAAATTAGTGAAGAAGGAGTCCTACCAAATTATTTTTATGACATAAATACAGTACTGATACCTAAATCAGGAAGAGATAAAACAGAGAAAGAAAGTTATAGACTAATTTCCCTCATGAATATAGATATAAAATATTAATGTTAGGATTAATATTAGGAAAACCATCAGTATAATTGATCATATCAACAATAAATCTAGCAGAAATCACATGATTATCTCAAAAGATGCAGAAAAAGGCTTTTGACAAAGTACAACATCCATTCCTATTAAGAAGATTAGAAAATATAAGAATAAATGGAGCCTTCCTTAAAATAATAGGTAGCATCTATTTTAAGCCATCAGCAAGTATTATATGTAATGGGGATAAGCTAGGAGCATTTCCAATAAGATCAGGGATGAAACAAGGGTATCCACTATCACCCCTCTTATTCAGTCTGATACTAGAAATGTTAACAGTAGCAATTAGAGAAGAAAAAGAAATCAAAGTAATTAAATTAGGCAAAAAAGAGTCCAAACTATCACTCTTTGCAGATGACATGATGATACACTTAGAGAATCCTAGAGAATCAAGTAAAAAAGTACTTGAGACAATAAATAAATTTGCCAAAGGTGCAGGATATAAAATAAACCCACATTAATCCTTGGCATTCCTATATATTTATAATGAAATTCAACATCAAGAGATAGAAAGAGAAACCCCATTTAAAGTTATCGTAGACATTATGAAATATTTGGGAATATACCTGCCAAAACAAACCCAGGACCTATATGATCACTACTACAAAACACTTTTCACACAAATAAAGTCACATCTAACTAATTAGAAAAATATCAATTGCTCGTGGCTTGCTTGAGCTAATATAATAAAAATAACTAATATATTTATTTGCCATACCAATCAATTTACCAAAAAACTACTTTATAGAGCTGGAAAAAATAGTAACAATATTTATTTGGAAGAACAAACAGTCCAGAATATCAAGGGAATTAGTGAAAAGAAATGCTATGGAAGGTGAACTAGCTATACAGATTTTAATCTGTATTATAAAGCAACAGTCATCAAAGCCACTTGGTACTGGCTGAGGAATAGAGTAGTGGATCAATGATTATAGTAGTCATTGACTATAGTAATTTATTGTTTGATAAATTACTATAGTAATTTATTGTTTGATAAATTACTATAGTAATTTATTGTTTGATAAACCAAAAGACCCCAGGTTTTGATAAGAACTCACTATTTGACAAAAAAAATGCTGGGAAAACTGCAATATAGCATGGCAGAAACTGGGCCTAGACCATTATCTAACACCATATACTAAAATCAAGTCTAAATGATTACATAATCTATGTATAAAGGTTGATACTGTAATCAATCTCTGAAAGAAGGAATAGTTAACCTGTCAGATTTTTGGAGAGGAAAAGACATTATGACCAAACAAGTATTAGAGAGCATCACAAAATGCAAAATGGATAATTTTGATTACATTAAATTGAAAAGCTTCTGTACAAACAAAATCAATGTAACCAAGATTAAGAGGGAAATGGGAAATTGGGATAGTATTTTTATAACCTATGTCTCTGATAAAGGATTCATTTCTAAAATATACAGAGAATTGAGTCAAATCTACAAGTCATTCCCCTATGATAAATGGTCAAAGAATATGAACAGGCAGCTTGCAGAGGACGAAATTAAAGATATCTACAAGCATATGAAAAAATGCTTTAATCCACTATTCATTAGAGAAATGCAAATCAAAACAACTCTGAGGTACCACATCTCACCCGTCAGATTGGCTAAGGTGACAAAAGAGGAAAATGACAAATGCTGGAAAGATTGTGGGCAAATTGGAACACTAATGCATTCCTGATGGTGTTGTGAACTGATCGAACCTTTCTGGAGAGAAATGTGGAATTATGCCCAAAGGGTTATAATAATTTCATACATTTTGACCCAGCCATACCACTTCCAGGTTATATACCAAAGAGATCATAGAAGTCAGAGGAAGACCACGTGTATAAAAATATTTGTAGCAGCTCTTTTTGTGGTGGCAAAGAATTGCAAATTAAGGGGGTGCCCATCAATTGTGGAATGGCTGAACAAGTTGTGTTATATGCATGTAATGGAATACTATTGTGCTATAAGAAATGAGGAGCAGATGAATTTAAAATTTACCTGGAGAGGCTGAGTGAGAAGAGTTGAGCCAGAAAACATTTGTACACAATTACAGACACAACGTATGTGTGATGACCAACTTTGATAGACTGGACTCTTCTAAGCAATGCAGTGATTTAAGTCAATCCCAAAAGACTCATGATGAAGAGAGATGTCTAAATCCAGAGAAAGAACTAGAAAGAACTGAGTTTGAATCCAGATTGAAGCAAACTAGCTGATCTTTTTCTTTTTCTTGTTTGGTTTTGTTTCCTCTTCAACATTTTTCATTCCATCCGATACAATCTGTCTTTTTAACCTGACTAATGTCTATTGTGAAAGTATTTGCATATCCTATATTTGATCATACGCCATGGGGGGCAGGAGGGTAGTGAGGGAGAGAAAATTTGAAACTCAAGGAATTGTGGAATTGAATCTTGTAAACTAAAAATAAAGAAACAAATTAATAAAGACCAAAAAAAAAAAAAGACCTAGCAGCAGAGACATTAAAGTACCATAGGTATTGAACACCACATAGCATAGAGCAAAAGAACTGGTACTCCAGCCAAAAATATCATACCCTGCAAAGTTAAATATTATCCTGAATAAAAAAATCACATTTGATAAACTCAGACTTCTATGCTTTTGTTGAAAAATGTTCTGAACTTAATAGATGATTCAACATATATAAGGATAGACTGTTTACTTTTTATGTACGTAAAATGAAAGTCTAAGATTCTTTTTATTAACTGGATAGTCTATAAGATAGATTGGGGTAAACCTAAGAATGATATGAATGTAAAAAAGTAAAACCATTTAGGAACACCTTAAAGAGTAATAATTTGAGGTTTAAAAAGTAACAATTGATACAGAAGAATCAGATGGGGAGGAGGGCTAGTAGATATTGTAAACCACTTTAATCAGGGATAGGTGTAAAAGGGAAATTTACATATACATACATCTATATATAAGAATATAATAATCTTCTAAATTCAGAAGAAATAAAATTGTAGGGGCATAGGGAGGGGGAAAGGGGGGAAATAACAAGGGAGGAATCTTTAGAGGGGCGGGTGAGACAATAAGTAAATAGGGGTATAGAAGGGTGTTTAGTTTTATGGGAATGGGAGGACAGGGGAGTGATCCTTAGAGGGGGGGTAGGCAAGCCATAGAAGGGCAAGGTAATGGATAGAAGTAAAGTAGAGGAGGCAGAAGGGATAGGAAGCAAGAAATATAATACATAAAAAGTCAGGAGTAAAATAGTTTTGTGAAAGTATATGGCTCTATGTATGTTCATGCATATATATATTTACAGCTATAGAGAAATATATCTAAACTTTTTTGTGGCCTTCTGAGGGTAATTGGGGGAAGGGGAAAAAAGAACAAATTCAAAAAGGGAACAACAGAGAACAAAACAAAATTCACAAGGAAGCAAAGAAAAGATGGACAATTCTCAACACGAGTATTATTTATCATATAGGATTTCTTGAAAATAAAATTTATTGCTACATATTTTGAATCCTCAAATGTTCTGCTATGCACATCATATCCTTTTATTCCTATCTAACTTTGCATTTAAGTTTCAATATTTAAGTTTATGATATGTTTTTCTTTACTTTTTTATTCTCCGTGTTCTGTCATTGGTGTCTAAAATAAAATTTTGGAAACAAAACAAAACAAAACAAACAAAAAACAAAAAAGAAATACATCTCCAGCTAAAGTAGGCCTGGCAAGCAGAAAGGAAGGGTCTATCTCACTGGGCTGGAAGTGAACCCAGTCCCACGTGTGCTTGCCAGCAGATTGGTGGCATAGACCAGGCTGGAGCAGACCTCAGGTGACTGAATCACTGGCAGCTGTTATTCTTTCCAGACTTTTCAACCTACAAATGCCAAAGAGAAAGTAAAAAAAATTCATTGTGGAAATCCTGTTGTACCTGGGTGAGAGAAGAGTGCAGTGCGACCCCTGCCACTTGGGCAACAAAGGTGATGGCAGCTGTGATGGCAGCAATAGCAGCAGCAGTAGCTGTTGATGCTTCCAAACATCCAGGTCCACAGATGTTTGGGGGACCAAGCAGCTAATCAGAGGACAATTACAGGTATCTCTTTGATGGAGCTAAGTTTGGGTTCCCTTACTTTGCCCTGCTTGGATCTGGGTTGCAGTCTTGGGTAGAGGTCCTGAAATGAGGAAGAACACTGGAATGGCAGAGCTTGTGGCAGCTGTGCAGGGGGATTCTTCCTCACAGTTAAGAGGCAGGTGCCTAGAAGTAGCTCTGACAATAGCTGCACAAAACCACAGAAATTTGGAGCATAGCACTCTCCACTATGGAAGCAGAGTTCTACTGTGGCAAAGAGTCAAGTAATGGGGTATAAAAACACAGGAAGAGAAATCAGACTATAGAATCTTTCTTTGTTGACAAAGAAGATCAAAGCACAGAAACAGAAGAAGACAAAAAAGTCAAAACTCTTGCATCAAAAGCCTTCAAGAAAAATATTAATGGATTGCAGGCCATGGACTAGCTCAAAAACAATTTTGAAAATCAAGTAAGAAAAGTGGAGAAAAAAGTGGGAAGAAAAATGGGAGTGTTCAAAAAAAAAAAAAAACAACCTCATGAAAAACAGCCTGCTAAAGGAAATCCCCAAAATACTGAAGACAATAACACCTTAAAATAGACTAACTCAAAGGCAAAAGAGGTCCAAAAAACCAATGAAGAGAAGAATGCCTTATATGTAGAACTGGCCAAATGGAAAAGGAATTCCAAAAGTTCACTGAAGAAAACAATTCCTTCAAAATCAGAGTGGAGCAAATGGAAGCTAATAACTTTACGAGAAATCAAGAAATAAAACAGATCAAAAAGAGTGAAAAATAGATGACAATGTGAAATATATCACTGGAAAAGCCACTGACCTGGAAAATAGATCCTGGGGAGATAACTTAAAATTATTTTACTACCTGAAAGCCATAATCAAAAAAAAGAGCCTAGATATCATCTTTCAAGAAATTATCCAGGAAAACTGCCCCGATATTTTAGAATCAGAGGGTAAAATAGAAATTGAAAGAATCCATTGACCACCTCTTGAGAAAAATCATCCCAAAGAAACTCCTAGGAATATTATAGCCAAATTTTAGAGTTCTCAGCTCAAGGAGAAAATATTACATGTAGTCAGGAAGAAACAATTTGAGTATCATGGAAACACAATCAGGATAATACAAGATCTAGCAGCTTCTACATTAAGGGATTAAAGGAATTGGGATATGATATTTCAGAGGTCAAAAGGGCTCGGATTAAAACCAAGAATCACCTACCCAGAAAAACTGAGTAGAATACTTTAGAAGAAAATATAGAACTTCAATGAAATAGAGGACTTTCAAGCATTCTTGATGAACAGAGTTGAACAGAAAATTTGATTTTCAAATAAAAGAATCAAGAGAAACATGAAAAGGTAAACAGGAAAGAGAAACCATGAGGAACTTATTCAAGTTGAATCATTTACATTCATACATGGAAAGATATTATTTGTTACTCATGAAACATTTCTCAGTATTAGGATAGTTGAAGAGAATACACACACGTATGTATATATGTATGTATATGTGCATGTATATATGTGTATATGTGTGTATATGTATGTATGTGTGTATACACACACACACACAGAGGACACAAGATAAGTCGAATATGAAGGGATGATATCTAAAAAGTAGATTTAAATGTGATAGAGGTATATATTGGGAAAAGGAGAAAGGGAGAGACAGAATAGGGTTATCTCACATGAAAGATAGCTCTTACAATGGAGGAGAAGAACAAGGAGGTGAAAGGGACTAAGGAGCGAATAGCATACACACTCAACTGGGTATCTTACCCAATAGGAAAGTAGGGGGAAGGGTATAAAGGGGGGATGATAGAATGGAGAGGAGATTGGAGGAGGGGGTAGTCAGAAGCAAACACTTTTGAAAACGGACAGTGTCAAAGGGGAAAATAGAAAAAATATGGGGGATAGGATGGAGGGAAATATGGCTTTCACAATATTACTACTATGGAAATATTTTGTATTAACATGAATAACATACACATTAATAACCTATATTGAATTGCTTGTCTGCTCAATGGGGATGGGTGAAGAGGGAAGAGGAGAAAGAATCTGGAACTCAAAGTTTCAAAAACAAATGTCATAAATAGTTTTTACATGCAACTGGGAAATAAGATATAGAGGCAATGGGGTATAGAAATCCACCTTGCCATACAAGAAGGCAATGGGGTAAAGGGGGAACAGGGTGGGATGTGGTATAGAAGAGAGGGCAGAGTGGGGGAAGGGGTAATCAGTATATCTGCCATCTTGGGGTGGGTGTAGAGGATAGGTGGAGAGAAAATTTGGAACTCAAAATTTTGTGGAAATGAATGTTGAAAACTAAAAGTAAATAAGTACATTGTAAAAGAAAGAAGAAGTATGAGAAGACATGCTCCCTCATTCCTTTGTAGAGATTAGGTGATCAATTATTATGGACATTACATGTATTGTAAAGGGTTTTTTTTGATGCATTAATTTATTTTACTGATTTTCTCTTTTTCTTTAAAACCTATTATATGAGAAAGCCATCAGATGGATAATGGGAAAGAATGCAGGGGTAATCTTAAGATGGTATGAAGAAAAAATGTCAATATTAATTTTTAAAGGGCATAGAAATATGACTCATAACTCTGCCACTTACTGGATTAATGACCTAGGCAAATAAGATAATTTCTCTGAACTTTAGTTTGCTCTTCTGTAAAATTAGAAAAATACTAGTACCCTAACAATTTCATTTAGATCTACTATTTGACTCCTATAAAAACTTTATGAAAATTATCTGTCCACTCATCAAGTTTACCCTTGATGAAAATATGAGAAACTGTAGGCTTCCACAATAAATTTTCTATAGTAGACTCTGTCTTCAGTCATATAACTGACTGAAAGATGTAACATGTATAGCATCCAACTGTATATTTCACTTGTTGACCACAAAAACCTCTACATTCAATGTTTTTTCTTACAAATGTATTTGTCTTAGGTATATGGAGAGAAAAAGGATAAAAATAGAGATAGAACCTTTTCTTGGGGTGGATGGCATGACAGTAACTGAAAAAGAGAAATAACAGTGCTGATCTTTTTTTTTTTAACTTATGTTTCCTCTGCAAAGAATGACCTCACAGTAAATAATAGAAGAAAAATAGTTCTCCCAACTTAGTACCCTAGATTAGTTGGAACAACAAAGAGACCAGCTAACTGCCTTTGATAAATTTATGCACTTGATCCAGGTGATCTGGAACCTAACATTCTTAGGTTCTGAAAGAAGTGGCAGGGGAGGGTATGTGGCGCAGTGAATAGAGCACCAGCCCTGGAGTTAGGAGAACCTGAGTTCAAATTTGACCTCAGACACTTAGCACTTTATAGCTGTGTGACCTTGGGTAAGTCACTTAACCCCAATAGCCCTGCCTTCCCCCTTCCAAAAAGGAAAAAAAAGAACTTTTAGATGTGACTACTGAACCACAGACCCACTTTCAGTGATGTTTGAAAGCTCCTGGAAAAATCTGTGCTATAAAAACAATTTTAAAAGGGCTGTGTTGTACCAATTTAAAAGAAATGATTCTTGAAACTATAGGTCAGGGAGTTTGATTTCAATTAATGGGAAGAATTATCAAATGAACGTTTAAAGAGATAGTAGGTCAACATCTATGATGGGAACCAGTGATTACAAAGAATTAGCCTAATTTTATCAAGAAGACACTAACCTCACTTATTTTTGGGTCAAGATTATTAATCTAGCAAATGAGGTGAATGCTGTAGTAGAGTTCATCGAGATTTTACCAAAGCTATTGTTAAAAAAATATCTCAGTGTTATTGCATAAGAGATAGAAGGTGCAGACTAGATGATTCTATAATTGTAGATTGAAAACTGATTAAATGGCCAGATTAAAAGATTAATTGTAACTGTAACTTGTAAACTATTAATGTAAGATATATCAGGAAACCTCTAGTCTCATACTCTGGAGATGTGTGTTTGGCTCTATACTATTTATCATTTTGATCAATGCCATGGATAAAGACATGAAGGACGTGTTCATCAAATTTTCTAAGGATCCATAGCTGGGAACTAACACACTGGATGAGAGAGATAGGATTCAAATAGATTTTGACAGGTTAGAACCACCATTCTCAAATGTAGTCCAGTCATTCTCTAGTCTTCCCAAGATTCTTTCAGGGAGTACATGAGAACAAAACTATTTTCATAAGTATACTGAGATTTTTTAATTTCTTATGTGGTAAATATCAATAGACACATCCCTTAAAATTTCTTTGTGGTGGGGAAGAAGGTCTTCAATCATTTTCATATATTTATTTATTTGTGTGTTTGTTTGTCCATTCATTCATTCATTTATTTTTATTTTATTTTTTCTCTCTTTTTAATTTTTTAATTTACATCATTCATTTTGACAAGATTTTGAGTTACAAATTTTCTCCCCATTTTTCCCCTGCCCACCACCCCCCTCAATCATTTTTAAAAGTGAAAAGGGGGGCGGCTAGGTGGCGCAGTGAGTAGAGCGCCGGCCCTGGAGTCAGAAGGACCTGAGTTCAGATCTGGCCTAAGACACTTAGCCCACACAAACAAAATCCTAGCCGTGTGACCTTGGGCAAGTTACTTAACCCTAATTGCCCTAAAAGGGGCGGCTAGGTGGCCCAATGAGTAAGAGCGCCGGCCTCGGAGTTGGGATGACCCGAGATCGAATCCGGCCTCGGAAAATGAGCACCCACACATAAATAATGACTAGCTGTGTAACCTTGAGCAAGTTACTTAACCCCAATTGCTTAAAAAAAAAAAAGTGAAAAGGGGTCCTGATGACAAGTTGTTTGAAAAACCTCTTGACTACTACATTGGGATGATTCTAACAAAATGAAATAGAATAAGGATATGTAGAAGCTCTTACACTTTAATGCAAAATATGTATGTGTATATTTATGTATATATACACACATATACATATATACACTCACAGATAACCATAAATATACATATGTAGCTATGTATCTATCTGTATTACATATATATATATATATATATATATATATTATCTATCTACCTATCTCTTCAACCACTTTATATATCAATCTATCTATCTATCTACAGAGAGAGAGAGAGAGAGAGAGAGAGAGAGAGAGAGAGAGAGAGAGAGAGAGAACCATGGTTAGGGATTTAGAGAGCTGTTCTCAGAAAAATCTGGGCTTTTTGTGGATTGAAGGTTCAATATGAGTTAACAATGTGATGTGGAATGAAAAAAGATAATCTGATCTTGGAGTACATTAAGAGAGACATTACTTGGGGCAGCTAGGTGTCACAGTGAGTAGAGCGTCAGCCCTTGAGTCAGAAGGATCTGAGTTCGGATCTGGCCTTGGACACTTAATGCACATGCAAATAAAAACCTAGCCATGTGGCCTTGGGCAAATTACTTAAACCCAATTGCCCTCCAAAAACAGAGAGAGAGAGAGAGAGAGAGAGAGAGAGAGAGAGAGAGAGAGAGAGAGAGAGAGAGAGAGGCATTACTTTCAAGAACAAGGAAGTGAAAGTTCCACTTTATTTTTTCTTTGAGTGACTTCATCTTGAGTATTGCATTCAGTTCTTGGTGCCTATTTAAGGAAGACATGGATGACCTGCAGAGTGTCCAGGAAAGGGCAGCCAAGATGGTGAAGGACTTTTAAGTCCATGTCATATGAGGATTGCTTGAATAAACTAGTCCTGGTTATCCAGAAGATAATACAGGGAGAACACACTAGTTCTATTCAACTCTTTGAAGTAATATAATGTAGTAAAAAGGTCAACTTTGTTATTTTTCACATATAAGGGGAGAACCAGGAATAATGGGTACAAATAGCAAAGAGGAAAATTTTTATACTTGATCAAAATTAAAAAAAAATCAACAGTAGGAGCTATTCAAAAACGGAATGGGCTGCCTAAAAGTGGTTGTGAATTCCCACCCCTTTGAGATTTCATGTGTTTTGTAATGGTTTACCTTTCCAATGCAGACTAAACTTGATCAACATTGAGGTCCCATCCAACACTAAAATGCGATGATTCTAGTAAATACGAAAGGAGTCATATATTCTCCTCCAAACATGTACTACTGATGTATGTATTAGTACTTTGTATGTTTCTCTGATAGCTCTAACATCAGAAATATATGTATAAAAGCATCATTTGATTGTGAATATGAAATGACCCACAAAACAAAGCCATGTATTTACCAAAGGTTTTCGCCACTGCCCTGATGATATTTGCACAAGGAATTCCCTAATCTAAAGGGAATTTTGTATTGATATTATAAAGTTTCAGAATGATATCAGGACTGCTCAATGACATCTATAGCCATTGAAAGGAAATCACGGGGGCAGAGCCAAGATGGCAGAGTAGAAACAGCTCATCCAAGCCACTCTGCCCCCAGATTCCCCCCAAACTATGTAAAAGGGGACTCTGAACAACTTGTGGAGCCCCAGCACCCACAGAACGACACAGAGAAGATAACCTCCCGCTGAGGACAGCCCAGCAGCCCTTCAGGAAGGAACAACACAGTGCTGTGGGAGCCAGAAGCAGGCAGATTGTGGGGAGCCGAGCCGAGCTGAGCCAAGCCCAGGTCCAGGTGAGCCGAGGATTTAGCCCCAGGGCAGCAGGGCCAGCAGCCGACTTGAGAGACCCCAGAACACCAGCAGCTGCGGCAACTCCAGAATTATCAACATAGACATGCCTAGGACAAAGTAAGAGGTTAGTGCCCTATGGACTTTGGGATCAGTATTTGGGGAACACGTGGCTTCCTCCCCTGGGGGCAAAAAGCTGCTGAAGAAACAGCTGCACAGAAGCCATTTGGCAGCGTCAGTAGTGGCTCTAGTTCCTGGTCTTCGAACTGTAGGAAGATCCAGCAATCAGTCTGGGGGTTAATCGCTTTTGCTTTAAACTGCCTGGATCTGGATTGTGGTCTGGGGGGAAGTTTGGGGTGGATATCCAACTTGACAGAGTGGGTGGAGGCTTTGTAGAGGCCACCCAACTGGCAGAAGTTGTGAAGACCCCACGTTTGGGCGGAAGCTCCCCTGTCTGGTCGCAGAGTCCCACTGTGGCAACAAGCCCAAAAATCAAGTAATTAAGTGGCAATATGCCTAGGCAAACAAAACAAAATAAACAGAAAAGTTCAACATTGGACTCCTCTTTTAGGGGCAAAGAGGCTCAAAGCATGGAGGAGGACTGTGAGGTCAGAACTCCTGCACCAAAAGCCCCAAATGAAAATACAAGCTGGCTACAGGCCATAGAGGACCTTAAGAAGCACATAAGAGAAGTGGGGGGAAATTTGGGAAGAGAAATGAAAAAGATGCAAGAAAAGTATGAAATGACAGTCAACAGCCTGACTGAGGAAAATAACACCTTAAAAAATAGACTAACTCAAATGGCAAAAGAGGCTCAGAAAGGCAATGAGGAGAAGAATGCCTTAAAAAGTCGAATTTTCCACATGGAAAGAGAATCTCAAAAGCTCACTGAGGAGATTCATTCCTTCAGAGTTAGACTGGAGCAAATGGAAGCTAGTGACTTTATGAGAAATCAAGATACTATTAAACATATCCAAACAAATGAAAGAATAGAAGGCAATGTGAAATATCTCATGAGCAAAACCACTGACCTGGAAAATAGATCCAGGGGAGATAATTTAAAAATTATTGGACTACCTGAAAGTCATGATTAAAGAAAGAACCTAGAAATCATCCTTAAAGAAATTCTCAAGGAAAATTGCCCTGATGTTTTAGACCCAGAGGGCAAAATAGAGGTTGAAAGAATCCACAGATCACCTCCTGAAAAAGATCCCCAAGAGAAAACTCCCAGCAATATTATAGCCAGGTTCTAGAATCCCCAGATCAAGGAGAAAATACTCCAATCAGCCAGGAAGAAAGAATTTCAATATTGTGGAAACACAATCAGAATAGCCCAGGACCTGGCAGCTTCTACACTGAGGGGTAGATGGGCATGGAATATGATATTCCAGAGGGCAAAAGAGCTGGGAATGAACCCAAGGGTCACCTACCCAGCAAAACTGAGTATCTTGTTTCAGGGGAAAATATGGTCATTCAGTGGAATAGAGGACTTTTAAGCATTCTTGATGAAAAAACCAGAGTTGAATAGAAAATTTGACATTCAGACACAAGAAGCAAGAGATGCTTGAGAAGGTAATCAAGGAAAGGAAATCAAAAGGAACTTATCAAAGTTGGACTATTTACAGGCCTACATGGAAAAACAATAACTGTGTTTGATGAAACCTTTCTCATTATGAAAATAATTGAAGAAGGGTACATGGCATATGTTCACTGGTATACACGGATAGAGGGCACAGGTTGAATTTGATGGGAAGGGATGATTATTATTATTTTTTTTTGGAGGGCAATTGGGGTTGGGTGACTTGCCCAGATTCACATGGCTGGGTTTTTGTTTGTGTGTTGTGTGTCTGGGGCCATATCTGAGCTCGGGTCCTTCTGGCTCCGAGGCTGGCTCTCTGCTTGCTGCGCCACCTAGCTGCCCCAAGGAAGGGATGATTCTTAAGAAGATATGGGAGAGAGCAGATTGGATGAGGGGATATCTAGTGGGACTGCTATTCTGGGGTGGTAGGTAGGGAAAAAAAAAGGAAAAAAAAGAAAAAAAAAGAATTCCAAGAGACCATTTAAGGCTTTGCTAAAATCTAGGTAAACTATAAATACAAAATTCTCCTGATCCATGAAAATAAATCGTAATACTTTAAAAAAAATAGAAAAAAATTAAAAAATATAATTTAAGAACATAAAAATAGGAATATAAAGTTTATGCAAATAATGGAACTAGCAAGGTTCTTCAATCCAGAAGATTTGGACTGAAGTCCTGCCTCATCCATGTGGTCGCCAAGCCACTTAGTTACTCTGATTTTGTTTCCTAAACAAAAATGGGAATCTTAATCAGGGGTGTGCTTGCAGATGTTTAACAACAGGCTCTCTGAAAAAATATACACACATTTTTAAAGGTTAATCTGATTTATTAGTAGTTGGTCTATCACTTTCTTAAGTCTAGGCAATGAACAAAATGACAAATCAGGACCTGATTTGCAGCAAGAAGTAATGAGCCAATTTAAATTGGCTCTAACATGCTCCTGAAAATCCTTCTACTACCTATCTTACTGGGAGTTATGACAATTAAATGAGAACATTGTGTTTTATAAGTGTGAGTTGTTATTATTAACTTAGTATCCATGATATCAAATTCCACAGTTGCCATAAAAATTTTTGTTTTGGAATCCTGTTCTATTACATGGTTAAAAAATTAAAATAAATAAATTGCCTCCGTGTAATGTTATTTGGTTCAAAAATCCTTATTAGGCTCCTGCTTTGGTAATTTGTACTTCGTTAGATCTGAGAAATAATTTCTTTTAATAAAGGCATAGCACCATCCCCACTCAGGAGTTCACAGTCTAACTGGGAAGACAAAACACTTAGGGAATATTATATACACACACACACACACATACACACATATACACATATATACATGTATACATACATATACGTATATATGTATGTATATATAATATATGTATATAATTTAAAATATTCTTAAGTTCAAAAAAAGAGTGATACAGGCAAAGCAATGGGAGTCCAGAGATGGACCAAAGCCATTCCAGCTATAATATTAATGGAGGTAAAGAAGTAAAACTTGAGTCAGATCCTAAAAGTCAGATTTGTATAGGCAGAGAGCAATCTAAGATATAAAGATGGGAGAAATGAGCATTCATATATGATGGATCATTCCATCTAAAATAAGAGGATTCACTTTAGTTAGTAAAAGGGAACAATGATTTATAATTATATTTTGAAGGGCTGTGAAGCTAAGATATGATGTTTTGGCTTAATCCTATAAAAATGGAAAACCACCTAAGTTTATTTTTTTTTCAACATAAACATCTTTTTTTTTTAAACAAATACTTTATTAACTTCTGTTTTACATCATTCATTTCCACCAGATTTTGAGTTACAATCATTTTCCCCCCATTATTCCCCTACCCAACCTCCCATAATAGCAGTCCCACAAGATATCGCTTCCTACAATCTACTCTCTCCCATACCTTCTCCCATGCCCCCATTGACTTTTCCATTAGAGGAAGATGAATCTTTGTGTCCCAATGCCTGCACATCTTATCTCCCAATTATAGGCAAAAGAGTATTAATAATAGTATTTTTATATATATTTGAAACATTTAATGTTACGACCTTGAATTTCAGATCCATTTCCTTCCTCCCTTGTCACCCATTCCTTCTTGGGACATAAGTAATTCAGTATATGTTGTACATGTCTAGCTATGCAAAACATTATCATAGTAGATATATTGTACAAGGCTGCTTATAATTCCCTCCCACTCATCCCACCCCCCACCTGGTCCATTCCCTACATGATCCTGTCCCTCTTCTATAGTGGGTACTTCCAACCTCCCCTCACCCCAAGGATGCCCTCCCATCCATCATCCCTCCTCTCATCCACCTTCCCCCTATCCTGCTGCAGGTTGAGATATCCCATTTAGTATGTATGTCATTTTCTCCCTGAACCAAATTCAATGTGAATGTGGTTTTGCCTTTTTAGCCTTCCTTATTCTCCCCCTCCTTTGCACCCACTTCCCCTACATGAGATAGTTTACCCTACCATGTCTCTCCCCATCTCCTCTTGCCACTTTCCTCTCTCACCTCATAATTTCATCCCTTGAGTACTCTCCCTTCCCAACAAAATCAACCTATGCCCTCTATCCATATATAACTGTAACCATATATACACACATTCACATATGTATTCATATGACCACACCCCCTTCTTCCATTATTTTCATATTGAGAAAGATATCATCAGTCACAGATATTGCTTTTCCATATAGGAATGTAAATAGTTCAACTTTGATAAGTTCCTTTTGATTTCTTTTCCCTGATTACCTTCTCAGGCATCTCTTACTTCTTGCGTCTGGATGTCAAATTTTCTATTCAATTCTGGTTTTTTCCTCAAGAATGCTTGAAAGTCCTCTATTCCACTGAATGACCATATTTTCCCCTGAAACAAAATACTCAGTTTTGCTGGGTAGGTGACCCTTGGGTTCATTCCCAGTTCTTTTGCCCTCTGGAATATCATATTCCATGCCCTTCGATCCCTCAGTGTAGAAGCTGCCAGGTCCTGGGCTATTCTGATTGTGTTTCCACAATATTGAAATTGTTTCTTCCTGGCTGCTTGTAGTATTTTCTCCTTGATCTGGGGATTCTGGAACCTGGCTATAATATTCCTGGGAGTTTTCTTTTTGGGATCTTTTTCAGGAGGTGATCGGTGGATTCTTTCAACCTCTATTTTGCCCTCTGGATCTAAAACATCAGGGCAGTTTTCCTTGAGAATTTCTTGAAGGGTGATTTCTAGGTTCTTTCCTTGATCATGGCTTTCAGGTAGTCCAATAATTTTTAAATTGTCTCTCCTGGATCTATTTTCCAGGTCAGTGGTTTTTCTCATGAGATATTTCACATTGCCTTCTAATCTTTCGTATGTTTGGATCTGCTTAACAGCATCTTGATTTCTCATGAAGTCATTGGCTTCCATTTGCTCCAGTCTAACTCTGAAGGAATGAATCTCCTCAGTGAACTTTTGAGATTCTTTTTCCATCTGGCAAATTCTACTTTTTAAGGCATTCTTCTCCTCATTGCCCTTTTGGGCCTCCTTTGCCATTTGAGTTAGTCTATTTTTTAAGGTGTTGTTTTCCTCAGTCAGGCTGTTGACCCTCATTTCATACTTTTCCTGCATCCTTCTCATTTCTCTTTCCAATTTTTCCTCCACTTCTCTTATTTGATTTTTAAAGTCCTTCTTAAGGTCCTCTATGGCCTGCAACCCACTCATGTTTTCCCCTGGGGCTTTTGGAGCAGGACTTCTGACCTCACAGTCCTTTTCCCGCTCTATGCCCCCAAAATAGGAGTCTAGGGTTGCATTTTTCTGTTTCCTTTGCCTTGGCATGTTGCCACTTAATTGCTTGACTTTTGGGCTTGTTGCCACACTATGGCTTTAAGGCCAGCTAGAGGAATTTTCGTCCCAACCTTGTGGGGGCAACTTCAGTTTCTGGCAAGCTGTAAACCCACCCACAACTTCCACCCTAGATCACAATCCAGATCCAGGGAGGTTAAAGCAAGAGCGATTACCCCCCAAGACTGATCGCTGGATCTCCCCACGATTTGTAGGCTGGGAGCCAGAAATGCCTATGAAAACTACAAAATGGCGTGTCTCCTCAGCGGCTTCTAGCCCCCAGGGGAGGGAGCTGACGCATTCCCCAAAGTTCTCCATAGGACACTAACCTCTTACTTTGTCCTAGGCAAGTCTATGTTGATAATTCTGGAGTCTCCTGGTGTTCTGGGGTTCCTCCAGCTGGCTGCTGGCCCTGCCGCCCTGGGGCTAAAACCTCGGCTCACGTGGACCTAGGCTCGGCTCGGCTCGGCTCCTGCGCTCTGCACGCTGCCGGCTCCCAGACCACTGCGCTGTTCCTTCCTGCAAGTTTGCTGGGCTGTCCTCAGCGGGAGGTTAGCTTTTCTGTGTCATTCTGTGGGTGCTGGGGCTCCAGAAGTTGTTCAGAGTCCTTTTTTACATAGTTTGTGGAGAATCTGGGGGCAGAGAGGCTTGGAGGAGCTGTTTCTACTCCGCCATCTTGGCTCTGCCCCCCAACATAAACATCTTAAAGTACAAAACTGATGAGACAAGACACATTCCTAATAAAGAAAGTTCATTGACTCCTTAAAAACAAAAGATTCTTTTGCTTTCTTTTCTATCTTCAATGGATATAACATAAAACTTTGTATATAAATATTCCATACATAGAAATAAATATAATCCTGGATTATTTTTGGTAAATCTAGATACCAATGATTCAAGGCAAACCATTATGAAAAGAACTTTTGTGAAAGAAAAAAAAATGAAATTATATTACTGGGATAAAAAAGCCTCCACCAAATAGGACCAGTTGTCACAACACTGATGTACTGAACAAGGTTTCTGTGGGACAAGGTCAATGCTATTCTCTTTTCTGCTCATTGGCATTTCAGGAGCTAAACTGGTACTTGTGCACAGAATTAACAATAAAGGAAAGATATTGCAGGCAATGACTTAAACATCATCGAGGAAGCTATTGCTATAGTCCAGATATGATAGGAGTAAGGGTTATTGCAATAGCCAAGATATGAAGGGCTCTGTTAGGGTGAATGGGTGAATAAACCATTTATTAAGCACTACATACAAAACACTATACTAAATGTTGGGAGTACATATAGAAAATAAGATAGTCCCTGGTATCAGTGAGTATGAAAAGGAAGGGATGGATGGAAGGCATATTAAATGCAAGGAGTTTCTTGACTTCTTGACTAGGTGTCTAGAGGCAAAGAGGAGTCAATGATTATATAGAAGTTCTGGTTGAGGTGATTAGGAGAATGGTAATACTACTGGAAGAAACAGAGAAATCCATTTGAGATGGGTACATAGTAGGCACTTGGTCAATGTGTCTGGTACAGAGTAGACACTTAATAAATATATATTAATTGACTGAAGAGAAATAAATTTCATTTCAGGACATGTTGAGATTGAAATATTGGTAGACAATCTAGGCAGAACTGCAGGACAAATAGTAGTTGAATATGCAAAGACAGAGACAGGAAGACAGACAGACAGAGATAGAGGCAAAAAGAGTGTAAAGCCACACAGTAGCAGCTTTCCAGAGGAGTGCTTCTGCTAACAGCTTTCAACATTCTGATTACACAGTATTGTGAACACTCTATTTATTCCATAACAAATCAGAGGAAAACATACACAGAAAATCAAGGTACAGCATTCACAATGTTACAACTTATCAAAGAAAATGGCTGCATTGTTTCCATCACATTGGTCACAAAATTTTGGACTAAGAACAAACATTTAGTAACTCAATTCTTCAATCATCCCTCATTATTCACCATTCAAACATCAGAAAATACACAAACAATCCACCACTAGGTCACTAGTAAATTTACAATTTCTCAGTCAGTACACAGTATCCAAGTAAAGTCTTCTTTCAGTTTGACTCAGGGTGGTCTCTCAGATTCCCTGGATCCACTTCTACAGTCCCAGATCCTACCTGGATTCACCAAACTGTCACGTGGTTTCAAAGGCAGACAGCTCCCAGGTCCTTGAACAGCTTTCTATGCAGCCTTTGTTCCATGCTGAAGCTCACAGCACCCAGTCCACCTCAAATCCTTCACAGTCTCTGTTCCTGGGAAGACAAGGCTCAACAAAGCCACCAACAGGTTCCTAAAAATACAAGCATCACAGTCATGCTTCCTCAATGTTATGGAAATGTGAATTTAAGATCTCCTGTCCCTAGACCCTTTGATAGGTTTAAGTGCACCTAGAACCTGTTGTGGGAGGCTTGGTTTATGAGAATGCTTTTTGATTGGGCAGTTGGTCAAGAGGGTTGTTACATTCTTTGAGCCAGGAGAAGGATTATGCTTTGAGATGTGAGGGAAGATGAACTTCAAAGGTGTACATGTATGTGGGTATATACGTATATATATATATATATATATATATATATATATATATATATGTGTGTGTGTGTCTGTGTGTGTCTGTGTGTGTGTGTGTGTATATGTGTGTGTGTATATATATATATATATATATATATATATATATATACACACACACACGAAGGAGAAGCCAGATCCATGATGTGAGGCTTTGTTTTCAGGATCACTTTGAAAATTGTTGTGTGATTTGACCAGATGAGACTCTGGGCTCAGCCCCCAGCTTTGAAAAACCCAGATGTTGATGCTTCCCTCTCTGGTAACTGAATAGGTATGGACAATGTAATGGTCAAGACAGTTGGAGGCCTGTCTGCTGAAATGATTCTCTGTCTCCTTGTAACTTATGCTTGTAACCTGTCTGTATACTATGCTGACTTTTCCCCCTGAACTAGGTAAATGATATGTTTGATTGATTAAAGCAAGATTGTTAACCAATTTTGAGTTGCCTTCCTTTAGAAAAGCAGGTCTAGGAACCTGTGTTGGCAGCCACCCTGGGGATGCTAGGGTGCTTGCTGTTACAGTCAGTTTTTGGCATCTCCTCAGCAGCCTCCTTAGCAGCTCAGGCTGTCCTCAGCTCCAGCTGGCCCTCAGCTTTGACTGGCTCTAAGAAATCCCCAGCAGCTCCACCTGGCCCTTGGACTCAGCAGGAGTTTCAACTGGTTTCCAGAATCAAAATCACTTCATCCAGGTTATCCAAATCAAAATCATTCTCTTCAGCCTGTGGAAGGGGGCTTTCCTCTTCAGTCTCCCCAGCGGCAGCAGTTTCTGCCTCCACAGAGCTTGCTTTAAGAAACTCTGTCTCTACTTCTCTGGGGCTTTTCCTTATATACAGTATTTCCCCTCCCTGTTCAGCCCCTTCCTGTTACATCAGGTACAGGAGACAGGAGATCATACCTTCTGTTTCTTTAACAGACTTGTAATCTGAACTAGGAGCTAAGTACCTCTTATCTTAGCAATACAAAAGGAACTTCAAATCTCATTACTGTTACAGACAGAGAGACAGAGACAGAAAGAAGTACAGTGAGACACATAGAAAGAAGAGAGAAAGATGAAGTTATATGCATAGAGAAGATTACTGGAGAGATTTTGGAGTAAGACATTATATGATATTTAGTAAAAAACAAAATAAAACAAAAAAAATACACACACACACACAAAAACCCAAAACAAACAAAAAAGAAAGTTTGAGAGACACATCTGGATTTAGAAGACATGAAGTAAAAAAAAAAAGCAAAGGATCACAGTGGAAAGATTATTTGATTTGGGAGTCAGAGGGCCTGGGTTCTAAAAACAGCAACAGCAACAACATTTATGTAATGCTTTAAGGCTTGCAAATCACTGTACAAATGCTATCTCATTGGAGATAATCCTACATCTGTACCTTACTACTTATTTCACTTTAGGCAAGATCTTTCACTTTTATGGGCTTAAATTTCTTCACTTAGACAATTCTGTTGTTAAACTCAATGACCTATAAGGACCTTTCATTAGGAGGGTCATATTATCCTTTGAGATGTGAGGGAAGACAAACTGCAAAGGTGTATATGTATGTGTGTGTGTGTATATATACATATATATATGTATGTATATATATATATATATATATGTATGTATATATGTATATATACACACATGAATATATACATACATACAGAGAGAGAGATGATGATGATGATGATGATGATGATGATGATGATGATGATGATGATGATGATGGCAATAAGCATCTCAGTGAAGTAGATGAGGTTGTTTGCTGAGAAGGATCAAATTGGTTGCTCAAAGGAGAAAGGACTGTAGAACTTTGCAATAAAAGGAGTGAAATAAAGCAAGAACAATTGCTACCCAGGAGAATAGATGAAGATGAAGGGAATAGTTCTCATGATGAGAATGAAGAGCATGTTCAAATGGAGCACAACAGAAAATCAAGAATATGTGGTAACTGGTGGGGCTTCCAGTCCCAGGCATTTTTGAGGTGAGGTGTAGCAGTTTTCTATGGTGATCAAACAAAAGTTTTCATGATCTCGAAGGGTAGTTGGCATAAGGAAGGAGGGCATGGGGAGTGAGGAGATTGGCTCCTCAGCCCAGTGTAAAAAAAGTGTATTGGACTAGGAATTAGGAGACCTAAATTTCAACCCCAGATCCAACATGAGACAAGCACTTTGAAAACCTAAGTAGATAAATGTGAGCTATTATAAACTGAGAACCAGATTGTGATGTAAGTTTCACCATCTTTAATTTCAAAGTAATTAAGTATAGTATGAGGCTATTCATTAAATAACATCCCACATACATGATGAAATGTCTACTATTATGGTTAGGACAATGTGGTGTAGAAGGGGGAATATGGAAAGAACAGATAAAGCCCAGTCATTCCCTATACTGAGAAGAGTTAGATTGCTAGCTTGGGGCAATTAGGTGGCAAAATGGATAAAATGCCAGGCCAGGAGTAAAGAATACTGGTCTTCCTGAGTTCTAATCTAGATTCAGATACTTAATGTGTATCCCTGAGCAAATTACTTATCCTATTTGCTTCGGTTTCCACATCTGTAAAACGAGCTGGAGAAGGAAATGGCAAACCACTCCAGCTCCTTTGCCAAAACAACAACAACCAAATGGAGTCGTGAAGAGTAAGACACAACTGAAACATAACTGAACAACCATAGACTGTTAACTTGGTACTATAGTCATTGAAAAAAGTAGGATAATGTTGTGGAGGCCGTTATATCATACCATCCAGAATCTGGAAATAATAGCATAATTTGATGATGTTACCTTAAAAAGAGAAGAGGTCATATATGGAGTGGAGGTGTCCAGTAATGGCAGTGGCAGTTAGGATAAAGGAGCATGCTGAATTCATCTTTGAGTTCAGTGTCAAGGAATATGAGCGATGACTGCCCAGCATCAGAGGTGGTTGTCAAAAACATGCTCTTTTCAGGTCTCAGATGATGTTAAATGTTATGTCAACAGGGTCTGAACTGCAGAAATATTTTACTTCATCCTAGAAAATTTCTGCTTACCCAGAAGACTAAATTTTATTTTCTGTTCCAAAGAGTAGACCACTTCAGGGCTATTTTCTTTTCCTTGTGTGTGTAGAATCTCAGTGGACTTGGAAAGGGCTTTTTAAGAATGCATAGAAAAAAGAAAATACTCTTGAAAAAGAAAACTGAGATCCACTTTCTGAAACTTTTTTTTTCAGATGAAAGAGAAGAAAGAGTAGTAAACAACTTGAGGGAAGACTTTGAATACAGTTATAAACTAGTAGAAGGCTTGTTAATTATGAGACCAAAATGGAATTCACATATTAAATTATACATATTTGTTTAGATAATTTCATAGTTGAACCCTGAGATGTAGTTCAGATGGGAAAATAGTGTAGTTCAATTTATGGAGATCTAACGATCATAATTAGAAAGATATGAGATTTGACATGGTGTAATGGAGAGAGCTGTTCTCAGAGTTAGGAATCTCTTGGTTCAATGATATCTCTGACTCATAGGTGCTCTAGAACCATGGACATGTCAGTTAACCTCATAGGCAGTTCTCTGATACTTGAAGTCACAGAGCATGTACTGATCTATATTGGTAAAAGTAGTTTCCTTCTTTACTCACTCTACCAGTGACATTTTAGGATATATTTACATATCTGACTGTTATGTGAATGGGAATATAAGATCTTCCCTGCCCCTAGGACCTTTGATAGGCTTAAGTGACTCTGAGAACCTTCCTTGATTTGAAAATAAACTCTGCCCCCTGAATGTGGTAACATTGAGCCTGAGGTGGGAGGCTTGTTCTTCAGAAATGCCCACACCTTGTTGCTTTGTGATTGGAAGTGGGTCAAGAGAGTTGTGACATTCTCTGAGTCAGGAGAAGGCTATATATGCCCTGATGTGAAGTTATGTTTTGGGGCTCACTTTGAGAAGAGTTGTGTGATTTGACAAGATGAGACTCTGGACA
>WOXC01002471.1:0-91334 GCA_011680675.1 Gymnobelideus leadbeateri | reverse complement strand
AGAGAGAGAGAGAGAGAGAGAGAGAGAGAGAGTCCCTGATCTAGTCCAACCCCAGAGAGTGTATATTTATGTACAAAAAGCAGAAGTAACATGTAAGCCCAGGTCCTAGGAATCCACAGCACACAAGATCCAGCAAGTTTTCTATTAAACCACTCAATATTTCATATAGCACACCTACAATGTATCCAGCACCATTCTAAATGTTATGGAGATGAGAGGTAAGAGACCCTGCCTTTGCCCATGCAATTTTGGATGGGTGGGAACTGGGGCTAAACTGTATGTTTAACTATTCTCAGCAACCTACTGACTGAAAAGCATTTCCACATGGAGAAGAACTTTGTACTTATTTAAATATGGCAGCTTTGGGCACTCACCAGATTTGGAGCTTATAGTGACAAGCTGTGACTTGAGTCCAGAGAGGAAGGTTTCTAATGGGATTTGGAGAAGAGAGAGATGTTCAAAGGCCTAGTTGGCATTCAACAATGCTTCAGGTGGCCCCTATCCAATCTTCAAGCTCCATGAGGAATGCATTTTCAAAATATGACCCTATTTCCATTCCTGGAATCAAAGTGTGACAAACACAGATTCATAAATACCCCAAAGTAACTGCTAACAGCAGTGTCACTTTGCAAAACACCAAAAGGCACTAAAGAAGTGGACATGATAAATTAAAATGACTTTAATGTTTGAGCCAAAATATTTTGTGGGGTTTTAGCAATGATATCTGTTTTAAATGAATTTACAGCAGCATTTGGGGTGTTGAATAATCACTCCAAATACAGTCTTATGCTTAAGCTTAGAATCCACCCCAGTACATGATTCTCTCCCTTCCCCCAAGAATTCCACCAAATAAAGGCTAAAACACTTCTTTCCTAAAAATGTTGGCTGGAATCTTGGTCCCAGAAGACACATGATGAAACACATTTCCCTCCTCTAAGTAGAGAGGTGGGGAAATGCAGGTGTAGAATGCTGTGAGATATTCAATCACTGCCTTGGCTGGTTTTGCTTAACTGTTTTTCTTTGTTAACAGGTAAAGCTCTATGGGAAGGGATAGAGAGACTACTGTAAAATGACTACAATATAAAAAAGAGAAAGGAAACAAAACTTTAAAAAATATGTTAAATGCTGGTTGGGGTATGCAGATACTACATGGCTAGTCAGAGGCCCTAGGTCTCCTGACTGAATTCTGTGCCCTAGTTAAGGATTTTATAGTTGTCAAGACAGATCAGAGGGCTAATGTTACTTGCCCAAGGTCATACAGTGAGATAATAACAGATAATAATACAGAGAGATAGGTCTCAACCTCCAGACTTATGATGTTTCACTAAGTCATATAGGTGTCATTAAGAATCAAATGGGTGACAGCTGAAGACTGTCAGCCAAGTTTACTGTTAAGTACCCTTAAAAACAAATGGTCTCTGCATAGGCCCAGTATTTATTGTAGCCAGGCTAATTTGCTTACCAATTAAGCCAGCTGGTGAAACAGAAAGAGCTAAATGTGCAATTTAAGGACCTGGGTTTGAATCCCAACTCTGCAACTTTGTACCTTTGTTAACCTGTGTAGGGAATGATCTTTCTGGGGCTCTTTCCTCAGCTGTAAAACAAAGGGATGAAACTGATCTCTAAAGTCTCTCCAAATACTAAATCCTATATTACCTCCCCTTTAATTCAAATAATTCTCATACCCAGAAGTCTGATATGTATGGGTATAATGGAAAAAGCTCTGGAAAAAGGGAGGGGGGACAGAGACAAGATGACAGATTAGAGGGAGCAACCCAGTCAAAATGTCCCAACGTTGCCCTCCAAACAACTTTAAAATAATACCTCAAATACAATTTTGGGGTGGCAGAGCCAATACAAGATCAAGGTGAACAATTCTTCCTTTCTAGCCTAAGACAACTTAGGAGGTGAGCAGGAGAGGTATGTGACACCATGGTTGGAGCTAGCCTAAACTGCAGATGGTGGCAACACCAGCAGCAGGTCTTAAAATGATTCTGATAGTGGCAGCAGCAGCTTTAGGAGCTCTTAACCCAGAGATGTTCTGGTTCTCAGTTCCAGTGTGGAGAGGAATATTAGCACTTACAGCCACAGAACAGGGGATCTGGTCACAGTTCCATGGCCAAGAAGAGCACTACTGCTTGTGAATGCAGGAGAGCAGGGACCCTTCCTGGGTAAAAACAGAGTACAGACCAGAAAAGTAATAGCCATACCTCTCTCTAGACCACAGCACCTTGGAAGCACCAAAAACTTGCAGATCCATGTAACTAGTTTTGAAAACAGCACCATGAAAAAGCCTGAAGTTTAGCACAGTGCCTACCCACCCCAGGTGACCAGAGCCCAACTTTAACATAAGGTCGAGAGTCAAGAGAGAGGCTGGGAAAATTAGCAAATAACAAAAAAATAACTTGACCATAAAAAGCTACTAAAGTGCCAGGGAAAACCAAGACACAAACTTAAGAGAAGATAACAATGTGAAAACACCTACAACCAAAAGCCTCAAAGAAAAATGCTAACTGGACACAAGTACAGTAAGGATTCCTGGAAGAGTTAAAGAAAGAGATAAGAATGGTGGAGGAAAAACTGGGAAAAGAAATGAGGGTAATATAAGAAAATGAAGAACATTAACAGCTTGGTAAAATAGGCACAAAAATTACTGAAGAAAATAACACTTTAAAAAACAAAACTGGCCAAATGGTAAAAGAGACACAAAAATTCACTGAAGAGAAGAACTTCTGAAAGAGCAAAATACGTCAAATAGAAAAGAGGTACAGAAGTTATCTGAAGAAAATAATTCCTTAAAAATCAGAATTGGGCAAGTGGAAGGTAATGACTTCTCGAGACTTCAAGAAATAATAAAACAAAGACAAAAGTATGAAAAAATGGAAGAGAATGTGAACTATCTCATTGTGAAAAAAAAAAAACGGACCTAGAAGAGAGGTCAAGGAAAGATCATTTAAGAATTACTAGATTGGCCTTCTCCGTCGCAGCCACAGACGCCTTTCTCCTGCTCCAGCCCGATCCTCCCTGGACCATGGCCAACACCAAGCGCACCTTCATTGCCATCAAGCCCGACGGCGTCCAGCGGGGCCTGGTCGGGGACATCATCAAACGCTTTGAGCAGAAGGGATTCCGCCTCGTGGGCATGAAGTTCCTTCGGGCCTCAGAGGAACATCTGAAACAGCACTATGCTGACCTGAAGGACAGGCCATTTTTCCCTGGGCTTGTGAAATATATGAACTCAGGGCCTGTTGTAGCCATGGTTTGGGAGGGCTTGAATGTGGTGAAGACACGCAGAGTGATGCTGGGAGAGACCAACCCAGCTGATTCCAAGCCAGGTACCATTCATGGGGACTTCTGCATTCAAGTTGGCAGGAACATCATTCATGGCAGTGATTCTGTAAAAAGTGCTGAAAAGGAGATCAGCCTGTGGTTTAAGCCTGAAGAACTGGTCGATTATAAGTCTTGTGCCCATGACTGGGTCTATGAATAAGGATTTTTAAAGTGGATATATATTCTGGACCTATTCCTTTTAGTAGCTGTGGTGTGTGTATGTATGTCTTCATCACTGAGTGTGAGTGTGTGTGTATGTATGTCTCCATCCCTGAATACAATATTTCATGCCAGGGGATTGAAAGGAATTGGAACTATCGTTTTCTAAAACAACCCTGTAATCCTGTTCAATAAAGCCTTGGAAATAAAAAAAAAGAAAAAGAAAAAAAAAGAATTACTAGATTACCTGAAAACCCTGATAAAAAAAGAAAAAGAAGAAAAAGAACCTAGACACATTTTAAGAAATTATCAAGGAAAACTGTTTCAATATCTTAGATCCAGAGGATAAAATTGAAAATAGAAATGGAAAGAATCTACTGATCACCTTCTGAAAGAGATCCCAAAATGAAAAAGCCCAGGAATATTATAGCTATATTCCAAAGCTATAGTGGTCAAGGAGAAAATATTACAAGCAGCCAGAAAGAAACAACTCAAATGTCATGGAGTCACAGTCAGATCTGGAGCCACAGTAGGGATCACATAAGGTTTAGCAGCTTCCACATTTAAAGACTGGAGGGCTTGCAATATGATATCCCAGAAGGAAAAGGAGTTAGAATTACAACCAAGAATAAACTACCTAGTAAAACAGGATAATTCTTCAAGGGGGAAAACATAGAAATTTAATAAAATAGAGGATTTTCGAGCATTCCTGATGAAAAGGCTAGAGCTGAATGGAAAGTTTTACATTCAAACACAAGATTCAAGAGAAACATAGAAAGGTGAAATATGAAATATGAAAGAGAAATCATAAGGGACTCAATAAAGTTAAACTGTCTTCATTCCTATAGGGGAAGGTGATATACATAATTCTAAGAGCTTTATCATTTTTAGGGCAGTAAGAAGGAGTCTACATAGAGAGCATAGGAGTGAGATGATTATGTTGGGATACTCTAAAAAAAATTAAGGGGTAAGAAAGGGATGCTTTTCAAGAAGAAGGAAAGGAGATGCATAATGAGGAAAATTATCTTACATAAAAGAGGCAGGCAAAGAAGAGTTTTTACAGTGGAGGGGAAAATGGCAGGGGTATGGGGCATGTAGGGTAGACAATGCTTGAAACTCAGTCTCATCAGAATCACACACACTCAGTTGGGTAAGGAAAGCCACATTCCCCAAGAGGGAAAGAGGAGGGAAGGAGACAGAAGAACAGGGGTGGGATGATAAAAGGGAAGGAAGATTAAGGGAGACAGTGGTCAGATGCATTTTGAGGACAGAAAGGACAAAAAGAGAGAGAGAGGAAGAGAAGAAGAAAGCAGAATGGAAAGAAATGGTTGATTGGTTGGTTGTTGTCCTTCATACTCAAAGAAGACCAACATGACATCACTATGCTAGAGTCAAATTTCAATGTGGATGACTGTGGATGATCAGACCAATATGAGCTCAGAATGCTCTATCACAGGTTGGGCACAAATAGTCTATGTGAACATCTGGGATGGAAACACCAAATCTGAGCATCCTGCATTTCCTCTGAGCTGTTTGCTCACAAAGCATAGCACCTTCTTTGATGTGGGCATGTCATGCTGAATGCTTCTGTACCAGGGTGTCCCATATGTCACATAATCAATTCCAAAGTTCTTAAGAGAGACCTTGAGAGTGTCCTTTTATTGCTTCTTTTGACTACCATGTGAATGTCTGCCCTGTGTGAGTTGTCCATAAAACAGTCTTTTTGGCAGGTGTACATTTTGCATTTGAACAATGTGGTCAGCCCATTGGAGTTTGAATACCTGGCAGTTTAGTTCAAGTAGGACTGCAGTGTCTGGTACCTTGTCCTGCCAGGTGATCTTCAGAATCTTCCTAAGACAATTCAAACGGAAGTGAGAACTGATATCCTGTCCAGGTTTCATAGGCATACAAAAATGAGGTCAGCACCATGGCTCTGCAGACTTTCAGTGTAATAACTCTTCTCTCCCATACTTTTCTTCAAAGTCTCCCAGACACTGAGCTAGCTCTAACAATGTGTACATCACCCTCATTATCAATGTGTACATTCCTAGAAAGTACACTACCAAGGTAAGTGAACTTATCCACAGCATTCAAAACTTTTCCATTTTTTTTAAGCAATTGGGGTTAAGTAACTTGCTCAAGGTTATATAGCTAGTTATTTATGTGTGGGTGCTAATACTGAGGCCAGAACTGATCCTGGGTCCTCCTGACTCTGGGGCCAGTGCTCTTACTCACTGTGCCACCTAGCCGCCCCCATTTGTTTTAACTGATGGTTCCACATATGGATGGTGTGGTGGTAGCTGATGGAGCACCTGAGTTTTCTTGGTGTTAATTGTTAGGCCAAAATTAGCACAAGCAGCAGAGAACTCCTTCATTAAAAATACACAGTAATCATAACTACGAATGTGAATAGAATGAGCTCATGCATAAAATTGAAGCGGATAGCAAAGATTAGAAACCAGAATCCAACAAAATGTTGTTTACAAGAGATACACTTGAAACAGAAAAACACACAGAGTTAAAATAAAGGGTTAGAGCAAAATTTATTATTCTTGAGATGAAGTAAAAAAAAAACAGGAATATTAATCATGATCTCAGACAAAGCAAAAGCAAAAGTAGATTTAATTAAGAGATAATCCATTTTGCTAAAAGGTACTATAGTCAATTAAATAATATAAAACATTTTTGTAGCAAGCTTTTCTCATAAAGATTCCATTTCTCAAATGTATAAGGAACTGGGTCAAATTTATAAAAAGGAAGAGCCATTCCCAATTGATAGCTGGTCAAAGGATATAAACAGGCAGTTTTCAGAAGAAGAAATCAAAGCTATCTATAGTCATATGAAAAATGCCCCAAATCATTACTGATTACAGAAACACAAACTAAAACAACTCTGAGGTATTACCTCATACATATCAGAGATGACAAATGCTGGAAGGGATAAAGGAAAATAGGTACATTATTAGGTGGAATTATGAACTGGTGCAACCATTCTGGAGAACAATTTAGAACTATGTCTTTGACCCAGAAATACCACTACCAGGTCTGTAACCCAAGAGATCAAAGAAAAAGGAAAAGCACCTATATGTGCAAAAATATTTATAGCAACTCTTTTTGTGGTGGCAAAGAACTGGAAGTTAAGGGGATGCCCATCAAGTGAGGAATGACTGGACAAATTGTAGCATATGATTATGATGGAATACTATCATGCTATAAGAAATGATGAGGGGAATTGTTTCAGAAAAAAATGGCATAACCTATGAACTACTGAACTGATAAAAAGTGATGTGAGTATAACCAGCAGATCATTGTACACAACAAAAGCAATATTGTAATGATGATGAACTGTGAAAGATTTAGCTACTCTGATCAATCCAATGATCCAAAGGACTCATGATGAAAAATGCTATCTACCTCCAGAGAAAGAACTGCTGAACTCTGAATACAAGTGAAGTAAAGTTTTAAAACTTTATTTTTTTTTTGCTTTTTGTTCTGTAATATGTCTAATATAGAAATATGTTTTGCATGATTTTACATGTACAACTGATAATATATTGTTTGTCTTCTTAGTGGGTGAGTAAGGGACAAAAGGGAGGGAGAGAATTTAGAACTCATTTAAAAAAATGCTTAAAATAAATACTTTAAGGGGGGGGGGAGCAGAGTCAAATGACAGTCTTCTCTCTACTACTTAGTAGCTGTGTGACCTTGAGCAAATCAAAATTTTTCTCGGCTTGAATTTTCTTAGAGGTTGGCCTATACTTGAAGACTAGTCCAGTACAAATTTTTATCGGTCTGTGAAATTTCTATTACTAAAGGTCTTTCTTAAAATTCTATAAACTAGATTTCCAGTTGTTGGCAATGTGAAAGGTCCAAGAGGAGCCCAGCTCTCCCATAAACACTCTAGCCAAGTTCTAAAAGTGCATGAGAATGAACAATTATAAAGAAAATGAAAGAGAAATAGCAACCAAATCCACTGTTCAGGCCAGGACTACTCAAGCACATTGCCAGAAGTCTGCAGAAGCTCTGAGTGAAGACCAGCCAAGTAATGTGGAAACCAAAGCTTCCCAGCAGCCTGTACTGGAGACCTAACAGGAGAAGGGGCCATTGTAGCACCTTAGCAGCCTGTGCTAATACCACAGGAGACAGGGTGAGAACAATGTCAAGGCAACCCACCTTGGAGTTGCAGAAGGAGAAGGGATCAGTGCAGCACCCAGGAAGCCCAAGAGAACCCCAACAAGGAGACAGGGTTCCACTCTAAAGTAGCAAGAGACAAAACCAGCAGAAGACCCAGGTGGCAGCAGGATTAGGGACCTTACAGAAGGCCTGAAAGCAGCTCAATCTACATCTGTTTGGGGGCTTATTAGAGTTACAGAAAGGAATGGGGTCAACTCCCAGCTGGAGATTGTTCAAGAAAGAAACAGAAATTGGCTGAACTCAAAACTCACATTAGACCACCAGGTTTTGGAGCCAGAAGCAGGAATTCTGGCAGAGGGTGGACCAAGCCACAACATTCAGAATACTAGTGGCACGCACATTTCAGAAGTGACAAGACCAAGTAGGGTCTGCCATATTTCAGAAGTGACAAGACCAAGTAGGGTCTGCCTACTCTACAAGAAGAGTCTGGTTCTAGTATAAAATCCCAATCCAGAAAGTGAGGCTGGAGATAAAAAACAAACAGAAGAAAACATCATACATAATGAAGAAAAACTATGGGTTAAAAAAAGGCCAAAGAAGAAAGTAACTGCACAACTGGTACAAATAGCACTTCAAGAAAGAAAAATGGCTTACTGTCATAGGAGTATTATTTTAGTTCCTCCTTCTATGTAAGTTATTTTTCCTTAAACAGTATTGAGACCATCTTTGAATCTTAGTTGACTCAGGAGAAAAGGTTCAGGTTGTTGATATCACTTCCTAGTTGAATGAGCACAAAAAAGCCAGAAAGAGCTTCAAGTTTGGCCTGACGCCTGGCTGGTGGATCAGCAACTCAGGCAAGGGTGCTGTATTCAACAGAATCAACTTGAGCTATCTCCAAAGCTACAGCTAAACAATTTTTTTTTGTTAACTGCTAAATGACCTCAAAGTATCTCATAAACAACCAAGGAACTAGCCTGAGTCAGGCCAAGTCCAGAAAACTTGGCCACAAGGACTACAGTAGTGATTAGAAAAAAAAAAATTATAAATGAAATAGCTCTGGAGGAAAACAAATGGAAGGAAAATAAGTAATTTAGAACAGAAGGTGGAAAACTTTACCCAAGTAACAGACTCCATGAAAAACAGATATAAGCAATAGAACCAACTGATACCATGAGATAAGAACTAATATAACAAAGTTAGAGGAGGAGGAAGAGGAGGAAGAAAAGAAGGTAAGGTATCTACTGTCAAAAATAACTGACCTGGAAAGTAGGTTGAGAAGAGAATTTAAGAATCATAACACTCTATGAAAATAAAGACTAAATACAATGTAGTTTGGGAATTAGTAAATGGGGTCATTTCTAACATCCCCTTCAGCTTGGAGAATCTCTAAGTTATATGTCAGAAGGATCTCTCACATCTATTCTCTTTACTCACATGGCCAGCAGCACAGTTCAGGATCTCATCCTCTCTCACCTCCTGGACTATTATTACAAAAGCTTTCTGTCTCTGCTTCAAGTTTTCTCCCACTCTGATCCATTCTCCACACAGATGCTAAAATGACTTTCCTAAAGTGCAGCTTTGATGTTAGCATTCATCTCCCTTCTCTGTGCCTTTGTACTGCTTGTCTTCCATGACTGGAACACACTTCTTCCTCATCTACGCTTCTCAGAATCCCTAGCTTTCTTTTCTTTTTAAAAAAATTTTTGGTCTTTATTAATTTGTTTGTTTACTTTTAGTTTACAAGATTCAGTTCCACAATTCCCTGAGTTTCAAATTTTCTCTCCCTCCCTTCCCTCCTCCCCCCCACCCCCCATGGCAATATACAATCAATTATAGGATCTGCAAATACTTTCACATTAGACATTAGTCAGGTTATAAAGGAGGATTCTATCAGACGGAATGAACAATGGGAAAGAGGAAACAAAACCAATCCCTAGTTTTCTTAAAGGCCCAGTTCCAAGTGCTGCCTTCTTCACGAAGCCTTTCCTGATGCCTTCTCCCTCCTCTCACCCCTGAACAAATTCTCTTGTATCTATTTTGTATTATCTCCACTTAGTAGGACTGCATTATCTCCACTCAGTAGGACTGCAAACTCCTCAAGTACACGAACTGCTTCACTTCTGTCTTTGTGTCCTCAGTAACTATTAGCAGAGTTTCTGACACCTAAGGGGTAGTTAATAAATGCTGGTCAGTGGACCCAGATTCAGGCTCTGGCTCAGCTTCCTTCCAGCTCTAAGAGATCTTGGGCAAGTTACTCCATCATTCTGAACCTTAATTTCCTAGTCAACAAAATGGTGATAATAATCTCTGCCCTACCTTATTCATATAGTTGTTGTGATAATTAAATAAGATAATGGATGGGAAAGTATAAAGTATCACATAAATTATTTTGATGAACAGATTCCTAAGAGATATGTGACATTGAGCCAGGACAGTGCTATCCCTTTCATGGCAAAAGATAGCCTTTTCATTGTAAAGGTAACACAATGAAATTATCTCCATTTCACATACAAGGTTTCATACACACAGAAACTGTTGCATCAGTCTAGTTCAGTACCTTCTCATTTATAATTTATTTCTTTTCTTGTAAGACTGTTTTTCTGTACTCAGAGGACACCAGGAAGGCCGTGGAACAGGCTTATCCCCTGCAAGATAATATCACTTCAATCAAACAAAAGAAAATCTTGTCTGAAGGTCTCCAAATCAAAGGCCAAACAAGTTCATGCCCCAGAAGTCCAAGACACAGGAATCACGAAACTAGCTATGTTATTAATAATGCTCTTTAAACTTCACTGTGCATCTTATACATGTTAATTCAATTTTATTTAAACTTCACAATAACTCTGTAAGAAAGGTCATGGCTCTTAGTTTCCATTTAAAAATTTACATCTGTATTGACTTCTTTTGGTTTTACATCAATTTCATTTCCAAATATATCCCTCTATTACACAGAGAATCCTACCTAATAAAAAACAAAAAAAGAACAAAAACCCTTAACATTCAACAAAACTAACCAATACCTCAACCAAGTCTGACAGTATTCAATGTTCCATACCCATAGTCCCCCACCTCTGCAAAGGTGGGCAGTACATTTTCCCATGTCTTCTTTCAGTCAAGCTTGGTCATTAAAATTACATGGCATCATTTAAATTTTGCTGTCTTTCTAAGTCTTTCTGCTTACTTCACTTTCATCAGTTCATAAGTTCACATTTACAGCTTCCATTTCTATAGTGCTTTAAGGTTTACGAATTCCTTCTAATGCGAATTTTTAAAACCCTGAGGTACCACATCACACCCGCCAAAGCTGTCAAGTCTTTCAGTGCATTAAGTGTTATCTTCTTTTGGGGATTTGGGCAAAAATTATACAGGCTAAGAAAGCAGAAATGTTATGATCTGCACTGGCAGAAGAAATATCTGTTATCAATGAATCACAGATTCACTGAAGTAATCAAATACTTGTTATACTTTCTCTCTTAATGACCTCATCAGCTCCTATGGGTTTAATAATCTCTATGCAAACATATCCAGATCTGTCTAATCAGTCCTAGTTGCTCTCCTGAGGATTATGCATTAAACATTTTGAAGCAGATATCCCATTGCCATTTCAAACTCAACATGTCTAAAACAGAGCTCATTATCTCCCCTACTTCTCCAAAAACATCATTCTTCCAAACACTCCTATTTTATCTGAAACTTTAAGGAAGCCAGGAGGCAGAAGTGAGGAGGGAAAATTTTTTAAGCATACAGGACAGCCAGGAAAAATGTCCAGAGCTGGAAGACAAAATGTCTTGTTTAAGGAGCAGCAAGGAAGCCAGTGTCACTGAATCACAAAGTATGTGTTGGTAAAAAAAAAAGAATAAAAAAAAAAAAATATATATATATATATATATATATATATATATATATATATATATATATATGAGAAGGTAGGAGGGAGACAAGATATGAAATGGGGGATTTTATATTTGAAGAAGCCACTGGAGCTTAGTGTGTGAGTGTGTGTGTCAGAGACAAACAGACAGACAGAGATAGTCAGACCTGTTCTAAAGATCAGTTTGACAGCTGAGTGGAGAACGGGGAGAGACTTGAGGCAGGACGTCTGCCTGTCTCTGCTCGTGTTTCTCATCTCATCTGTGCTCTCTCCTAAATGCCAGATCCAGGAGTCTTTTCTGTCCTCATCTGCAGCCTCTGACACTGCTGGCTGCCTTCTTTTTGATACTCCCTTTTCTCCAGGTTTCCAGGACACTACTCTCTCCTGCTTCTTCTCCTACCTATCAGACTATTCTTCTCAGTCTACTCTGCTGAATCTTCAGGTCACATCCAATAACTGTGGGTGCCCAAAAGGCTCTGTCCTTGGTACTCTTTTTTTCTCCTTATATGTTATTTTACTTGGTGATCTCATCAGTTTCCATGGATTCAATTTTCATCTACATGGAGATGATTCTCAAATCTATTTATCCAGCCCTAATTTCTCAGCTGACATCTAGTTTAGATTGGACACCTTGAACTGGATATCCTATCACTATCTTAAGCTCAACATGCCTAAAACTGAATTCATTGCATTTCCTCCCAAACCACCTCACCTTTCAAACTGTCCAAGGCTCCACCATCCTCCTACTTCCTCGGGCTTGCAACCTAGGTGTCATCCTCAACTTCTCACTCTCTCCCATCTCTCATATCCAATCTGTTGCCAAGGCCTGTCAATTTTATCTTTGCAACATATCTCCCATAAGCCCCCTTCTCTCATCTAATGCTGCCACCACCCTGGTGCAGGCACTCATCTCACACCTGGGCTATTGCAACAGCCTGCTGATTGGTCTGTCTGCCTCAAGTCCTTCCCTACTGCACTCAGCTGACAAAGTAATTTTCCTATATTGAAGGTCTGACCATGTCACCCCTCCCCCCACCTCAATAAACTCCAATGGCTCCCTATCACCTCCAGAACCAAATATAAAATCCTCTGACATTCAAAAACCTTTATAACCTAGCTACCTTCCTTCACCTTCCCTTCTTCTTCCCTGGCCCCGCTTTCTAGTCTTCTTACACATTACTCCCTCTCCTCCTCCACCTCCCTTGAATTCAGGGCCACGGACCTGACCATTCCACACACAAGATACTCTTTATCTTGATTGTGTGAATATTTCAGGGCTGCCCCATCCCCTTCCCTCTTGCCTGGAATGCTCTCCCTCATTTCTTCCTCCTAGGTTCCTTCCAGTACCAACTAAAGGCTACCTTCTATAGGAAACCTTTCCTACTCCCTCTTAATTCTAGTGTCTCTGTCTATTGATCATTTACATTTTGTTCTGTATTTTTTGTACATGATTATTTGAGAGTGTAAGCTCCTTGAGGACAGGGTCTGTCTTTTGCCTTGCTTTATATCCCCAAAACTTTGGACCATGAATGGACATAGTAGGTGCCTCATAAATACTTACTGCATGATCCTTTGTTCTGGTCTCAGAGAATCAGGTGACCATTCATTCCCCTTTTATCCCTGATCCTATTCCCTCCTGTCTCCTTCTAGGAGTTTGCTCCCCATGGATCACTGATATTTTCTTTCTTTTTCTCCTCCATGACACTGTTCCTATCCAGATTTCTTGTTACTGCCTATTTCTTCCCCGTGTCTTTTGTTGGTTAATCCTCCTCCCCAACCTGGGTATTCCTATTCTCTCCTCAGCTCTCAGCATTCTATCTCTCTGACTTGAAAACTTCATCTGCCTCCAACTCTTCAATTTTCATATACATATACAGATGATTATCAACACTATCAATCAATGAAACATCAATTCAATATGGCTATTTAGTGCCTACTATGTGCTAGACACCTGGCCAGGTGAGTTGGGGATAAAAAGATGGGAGAAAAACAATTCTTGTCCTCACAGAGCTTATTATATTCTACTGGGAGGATATAAGGAGCATAAAGATAGTAAATAAAAGATTAAAGGGGCAGCCTGTACAAAGGGAGATGGAATTCAATGGAATGTTTGTATACCAGCTAAACTGGCCTATTAGCTAATAGTTAATAAGCCAGTTTGGCTAGTATATGAAATTATGTGGAGAATAATAGGAAATAAATCTGAACAAGTAGGTGGAAGCCAGATTGTAGATTTTTTTAAAATATCAGATGAAGGAATTTGTATTTTATACCAGGGAACCACTTAAGGTTTTTGTGTTTTAAGAACGTTAATTTGGAAGCCACATAAAGGATAGACACAGGGAGACACTGGCAGCCAGAAGACCACTAAATAGGCTACTGCAATATACCAGATGAGAGCTGTTGGGGAGCTGAGCTGGACATGGCTATGTGAGTAAAGAGAATGGGGACAATGGATGAGATTTTGTGCAAGATTTGGCAGAGAACTGATTAGATATGGAATAGAGGAGTCAATAATAACTCAGAGGTTTTGAACCTGGGTGGCTGGAAGGATGTGGCGAGGGCTTCAAAAGAAAGAGAAAAGTATATAGGAAGGGTAGTTTTTTGTTTTGGGGGGGGTGTGGGTTGAATCAGAGATTTAGAGATACCAGAGACCTTAGAGGTAATTTAAGGTCTGTAATGGAAATGCAAATTTAAAGATCTTCCCTGCTCCTAGGCCTTTGATAGGCTTAAGAGACTCTGAGAACCCTCCTTGATTTGAAAATATACTCTGCCCCCTAATAGGCTGAATGTGGTCACATTGAGCCTGTGGCAGGAGATTTGGTTTTCAGGAATGCCTACATCTTGATGCTGTGTGATTAGGCAGTGGGTCAAGTGGGTGGTTCCATTCTCTGACCCAGGAGAAGGCTATATAAGCCCTGATGTGAGGCTTTGCTTTGGGGCTCACTTTGAGAAGTGTTGAGAGCCCCCCCCCGCTTTGAAAACCCAGGTGTTGATACTTCCCTCTCTGGTAGCTGTGATTTGGTATTGATGTAATGGTTTTTTTTTTTAATCTTTTTCCCCTGAACTAGGTAAATGATATATGTTTGACTGATTAAAGTGAGCTTGTTAACCCATTTTGAGTTGCTTTCCTTTAGAAAAGCAGATCTAAGAACCTGTGTTGGCAGCTACCCTAGGGATGTTGGGGTGCTTGCTGTTACACCTGCTCATTTTACAAATGAGACATAAAGTGACTTGCCCTCAGTCACACATGTACTAAGTGTCAGAGCCAGGATTCAAACCCACATTCTCCTATTGAGTTTAACATTTTAAAAGGACACTCATATCAAGCAAGCAGTGAGCAATGAGAGGCTAGGGTTCAGGAGACAATAGGACTGGACGTGTCTTCATCTCTAACTGCATACTGGCCATACAGCACCTCAAATATACCAGTTCAAAACTGAACTAATAACCATCTTCTCTTCTAAACCTGCCCTTAACTCAGTTTCATTATTTCAGTTTTCATTATTTTTTTTCATTAGTTTCATAATTTCTTCCAAATTACTCATGCTCAAAACCTTAAAATAATCTTTCATTTTTCCTTCTCCCTCATCTACTCATATGCCAAACTTCTTAATACTACAAATAAAACAGTCCTCAAATATAATTTCTTTCCACCAGTACTTTTACCATCCTGGGTCAGACTCTCATCACCCCTTGCCTGAACTACTGTAATACCCCAACAACTGGTCTCTCCTTTTTTCTCTCTCAATCTCACAACTGAAAGATTATCTCCCTAACACATAGGTCTGATCACATTGCTGCCCTAGGAACATTCGATAGTTCTCTCTCAAATTTTGCCTCTCAAAAAATGAATTCTTTATCCTGTCACTTAATGTATTCCATAACCTGACTACAATCTACTCTTCTATGTCACATTTTTCACCTTTACATAGGCTATATTCTAGCCAAAGCAAATTACTAGCTGATTTTGTCCTACCTCTACCTAGCCTGGTATAACTGCACATCTTCCTCATGTCTTCTCATCAATATTCAAGTCAGATATCACTCTTCCATGAAATCTTCCCTATTCTCCTCAGGTGGAAGTACTCTTGTTTAGATCTTTGTTCCATCATGCTCAATTTTCTATAACTTAGCTGTGTATAATGCCATATCCTGCCACCCCTCCCCCTTATAGGTTATATGCTCATAGAAGACATGGATTGTGTTATTTATCAGTGATGGCCATCACATCTTTTTCATTGTAAGCATTTAGTGAATGCATGCCAAATCAAATTTCATTCCCAAAAATTTCATTCCTCAAACAACATAGTGGAAAAAAAAAAGTCTGTAGAGTTGTCAAGGAGCACTTATTAAATACCAACTATCCATCAAGTACTGTGCTAAGCACAGAAATAAAGGGAAAGGCAAAAAGAGAAAAGTTACAGAATAACAATATATCAAGGCACAATATTTTAAAGTTACCAAACAAGAATTGGGCAAAAGTCTCCAGTAGTCAGTACTATAAAGCCCTGAACTAATAGAATCACTGATTCCTCTGAGGGAAAGGAATCAGTTACTAATATCACTACTGAGGAAAAGAAGCCATTGATAGCAAGTTTCTCACAAACTCTTTCCATGCAGGAACAACAGACAAATAAATAAATCAAGGATACCACAAAATCTTAGAATTTCTGAGCTAGAAGGACCTCCCCCACTGGCTCTCTAGTCCAACTCACACCCAAGCAAAATTCCCTTTCTAGAATATATTGACAAGCAGTCATCCAGCCCATCACTGAAGGTTACACATAGCAGAGCCTAGAAAGGAACATAAGGAAGTTCCTCTAAAGGCAGTCCATTCCATTTCTGGACAGTTCTATAGCTGGTAACTTTTTCTCTACAATGAGCCTAACTGTGCCTCTCTGCAACTTTTATTCATGGCCCAAGAACATAAAACTAGGAGCAATGTAGACCCAAGTCTTCCATATGACAGTCCTTCAAATACCTTACAACTGTTATTATGTCCTCTACCTCCTCCCTCTAAATCTTTTCTCCCTGCTCTCTCCTGAATTTTCCATAGTCTCCACATCCTACCAGTTATCCTCATTTGGATTCAATCCAGGTTGCCTGTCTTTCCCAAAATGTGGTTCCTAAAGTACTCCAGAGGTGGCAGCAATAGAACGAATTATCACCTTCAGTCTGGACAGTAAGCCTCTCAGTGCATGCCAGAATAACATTAGCTTTTCTGGCTGTCACAATGACTCATACTGACTTTAGAATCCACTGAAACTCCAGAGCTTTTCTCATCTGACCTTTACAACAAATTTATGCAAGAAACTAATGTGTGTTACTCCTTGAAAAACATATACATAGGTGAGGAGCCAGACTCAAAGAAGGTAATAATGTGACTAAGTCACACAGCTAATATGAGAGCTAGACAAAGCTACAACTACCTGAATACTTATACCACCATATGTTCTAGTGTTATGAACAGGAAGGTACTCAATAAAAATATTGCATCCACCTGCAAAAATGAACTGTCTTATTTTTTAATTTAAAATTTTTAGTGACATTTTAAGTTCCAAACTGTCTCCCTCCCTCCTCACCCCACACTAAGTGAAGGCCATCATTACACACACACACACACACACACACACACACACACACACACACACACACACACACCATACTATGCATACTTCTATTTATCATTTCTCTGGAGGTGAACAGCATCTTCCTTCATAGGTCCTTTGTAGTTGATTTGAGTATTTATAATATTCAGAATAATTTAGTCATTCACAGTTGTTCTTTAAACAATAGCTGTTATTGTATAAGATGTTCTCTTGGTTCTGCTCACTTTACTGTTCATTATTTCATGCAAATCTTTCCATGTTTTTCTAAAATCAACCTGGCTCATCATTTCTTACAGCACAGTACTATTCCATCACAATCATGTATCACAACTTGTTTAGCTATTTCCCAACTGATAAGCATCCCCTCAATTTCCAGTTCTTTGCCACCACAAAGAGAGCTGCTACAAATATTCTGGGACATACAAGTTCTTTTCGTTTTCCCCTGATCATCTTAGGAAACAGTCCAATAGTAATATCGCTAGGTCAAAGGGTATACCCAAATTTACAACATTTTGGGGATAATTCCAGACAACTCTCCAAAATGGCTGGGTCAGTTCGCAGACCATTTATTTTTGAAAGGCAATGGTCTCATTCTTTTTTTTTTTTTGGAGGGGGAGGAAGGACAGTTGGGGTTGAGTGACTTGCCCAAGGTCACATACCTAGTAAGTGTGTCAAGTGTCTGACGACACATTTGAACTTAGGTCCTCCTGACTCCAGAGCTGGTGCTCTATTCACTGTGCCACCTAGCTGCCCCTTTGGTTTCATTCTTGATCACTGAAATTAGTTAAATGTGAAATCCCAAAGAGTCTTATTTTTGTCAACAATACATATTTTAATTGAACTGGCTAATAAGGAGGCATAACCTTGTATATTATAAGTATAACCTTGGTTATACTACTATTATTTTGAGGTTGAATGGGTAAAAATATAAAATATTTTTAAAAATAGAATAAAATAAAATCAAAAAGATCCAATCAAAGTGGTTATGGTTCAAGTTGCCCTGGTTCACCTAAGCAATCTATGAAATGCATCCAGGAAATCACATCCTAATCTAACTATAACCTAAGGTCATTGGTTCTTGAGTTCTTCCAAATATATATGATAGTGCAAAAGGACACTAAACTTGGAAGAATGATGTATGAGTCCCAGAGTAGTAATATGATGTAAGAAAAATCATCACTCTTACTTAGGATGAGAGGATTGGATGAGCTGATCTCTATGATTCCAAATTTATTATTCTGTCTTCATAACTATAAGGTCCTTTGAATTTCTATGCCTGGAGTAGTACTCTGTTTTGGACCAAACCTTTCCCAATCACAAAGAATGTGAATACCATTGCCAGTTCCTTCACTTTAATTCTTTTGGTCTCTATCACTTTCACTGTATGATACTGGAAAAGTCATCTACCTGTGTGATCTTCTGTAGATGATTTCACCTTTCTGGGCACCACTGGTTTATAAGGTCCTCCATTAGACTGTAAGCTCCTTGAAGGTAAGGACTTTTTGCCTTTCTTTATATTCCCCAGTGCTTTACTATAATGACTATAGCAGGCACTTAATAAATGTTTGTTGATATGACTCTGGGCCTTAATTTCTTTATTTGTAAAAACATGCAAATAATCTCTCTCCTATATACTTTACAGGTTGGTTTTTAGAACGAAAAGTATGTGAAAACAGGTTGAACAGTATATGTGCTAGAGTCTAGTTAGAATCTAGACTAGACACTTTTTATGTAAAAAATGTAAATGAATGTGTACTTTTTTCTTTCCCATTCTATCCTTTTGGGCTGGTCCAATTAATCATTAACACAAGTTCTCACATACTGTATTTTCTCTGGTATGCTTTAAAAAGAAATGATGTTGCTGAGTACTATCAGCATTGGTAAATATGGTCTGTCAGTTTTACTTTCAACATCCCAAGTGATAAAAATAGGCCTCTGTGCATTAGGCAGGATAACTCATACACTCAAGAAATAATTTTGAAAATAAGAAAATGAAGCATGGGAGTTTCTTGGCTTTATTATTACCTATTCTTAGAGAGAAAATAATTAGGATTTCTTATGCAGTTAATATTTTGACAACAAATAACTTACAAAGGAAATAAACAATACCAAGACATATAAGAGTGCCAAATCAGACTACAGAGCAAGGACAGGATGCTGTGTGACCATGGGCAAGTGCAAATCACTTACTTTCTCTAGGTCTCAGTTTCTTCCTCTGTGAGATGAGGGGGTTGGACCATATGCTCTCTAATGTTCCTTCCAGCTCTGATATTTGACATTTGAAGGTTATTTCTAGCCCTATAGTTCTACAATTCTATGTTCTAGTATCCTATGATTTAAGATTCCTTTCAACTTTAATCCTATAAATAGCACAATTTCACACACACACACACACACACACACACACACACAGAGTCTGTGCTAAGGTCCCTTCTAGATCTTACATTCTTTGCTCCTATAATTACTCAGTTTTTGAGACAAATAGAAAATTAGGATATATTTTCTTAGTCTCTGGTTCCATCAATGGATGTTAGTTTGTTAGAAATTCTTTCTAAAATGTAGATTTCCATCTTTCCAAACTATTAATCTATTCTTGGCACAAAGGAAGATATAAGAGATCCACTGAAAGGGCTATAGTTTAAGTTTTCTATTACTTTTATTCAGCTAAGCAAGCCAGTAATACAAGGTATAAAGACTAGAACAGTGCAAAGAGTGCTAGTTTTAAATGTATGTCATATACATATATGCATAAATATCTAATGAATATTGTCTTTACATTAGTCACTTCAACACAACTCACCCACTGATCCCTCCCTTGTGACAAAAAATCAGGCAAATATTTGATACATTGACTGCATCTAAGAATGTATACAACATTTTGTCCTATTAATCTCCTGCCTTTCTGCTATGAAAGAAGAGATACGTTTCATCATCTGTTCTCTGGGACCTTTTCCTTTTTATTTTCTTTTAAATAATTAAAATTTTTTTTCAAGTTTCTACTCTGAACCTAAACAAGATAATGATGTCAAGGTACTTTTAACCATTCAATAACTTGTTTCTAATTTTTTTGCTATCACAAAGAGTACTATGATGAATATTTTGGCATAAAGTCAACCTTTGTTAGCACCTTCCTTGTATGTGCCATGTAGTGGGAATACTGATATGTTTGTCTTCTTACATCCATTTTGTGTCAACTGTGTTAACTTGCCCAGTAGGAAGTAAAACCTTTGATATATAGTTCCAAATTGCTTTTCAGAATGGCTGAGCCCAATTCACAATTTCACCAATAATGTATAGGTGTCCCTCTTTTCCCACAGCCTCTCTGCAGGGGAAAAGCCTGCCTGTTTTTTTTTTTTTTTTTTTTTACCCATTTGATGGGTGTGAGGTAGAACTTCAGAACTGATTTAATCTGCATTTTTAAAAATTATTGATTTGAAGCATTTTAATATTTCTGTTGATAGCTTGTATTTCTTCCTTTGAAAACTGTCTGTATATATCCTTTGACCACTTGCCTATTGGGAAATAATTCTTGTTCTTATATATTTGAATAAGATACTCACATATTTCATTAATTTTTACAATTAAGCAAAGTTCAATTTATATTTAGTTATTTTTCATTAACACTCTTATAATCATTTTATATACATTGTTCTCTTGGTTCTTCATACAAATCTTTTAATGTTTCTCTGAATTAGTCATATGTGCCATTTTAACCTTCATAATAATATTGCTATGTTGGCATGGAGCAGCTACATGGCATAGTGGACACAGTACTGGGCCAGGAGTCAGGAAGACCTGAGTTCAAATCCAGTCTCAGATACCCCCTAGATCTCTGACCCTGGGCAAGTCTCTTAATGGGTTTACCCAAGTTTCCTCATCTGCAAAATTGGAATAATAATAGCACCTTCCTCCCAGGGTTGTAGTGAGGTTCAAATGAAATAATAATTGCAAGTGGTTAGCACTGTGTCTGACACACAGTATTATAAAAATGTTAGCTATGATGATTAAGTCATGGTATTTTCAACCATTCGATAATAATTTGTTTTTAATTCTGAACTCGGATCTGAACTCAGGTCCTTCTCACTCCAGGGCCTGCGCTCTACTCACTGGGCCACTTAGCCGCCCCTTGTGCTATTTTATAAACAAAATGAGGATATGTGAGCTAGATGAGAATGCAGCTGGGTGGATCTGGACCTATTTAAATGACTAGAACCAAAGAGTAATCACTAATAGTTTGATGTCAGCCGAGAGGGAAGTAAAGTACCCCAAGATCTGTGCATGGGCCAGGGCTAACCCTGTTTTAATCAAAGACTTAAATAAAAAAATATATGCCATACTTCTCAAACCTGAAGATAACACAAAGCTAGCATGGGAATCTATGCAATGAGTGACAAAGGTAGAATCCAAAAAGCTCTCAACAGAACTGAATGTTGGTTCATATCCAATAACTAACATTTAATAGAGGCAAATATAAAATCTTATGCTTGGGTTAAAAACAATCAACTTCACAAGTGCAAGACGGCAAAGGCATGGGCAGAAATCTGTTAAAGACCTGAGAGGTTTTAATGGGCTGCAACCTCAGTATGAATCAATGGTGTGATGTGTTACAAAAAAGGTAACACAATCTTAATTTATATGAAGCCTCAGACTCAGTATCCGTAAGAAAGGAAGAAGACCCTTACTAGAGGTTTTTAAGTAAGAGCTGGAGAACCTCTTATAAGCTATGCTGTAGAGGGGCTTTTCTTTCAGGTACAGGCTAAATAAGATGGACTCTGAGGTGTCTTCTAAGTCTCATGTGACAACCTTCAAAACAGAAAGCTTGTCCTAACCTTCTTTCAAGGCCCAGCTTAAGCATCAGTAAGGGAACCTTCCTGAATATCTCCTATACCCCACCAGGTCCCTTGAAGGCAGAAATGATGTTTTCCTGTGGATGTGTTAATTTTCCAAAGCACCAAGTAGACTCCAAGCAACAGTAATAAATGAATGAATGGCAGGAAAGGATGAAGGGGCAGGAACCTGAGGCCTTGAGGGCACATGTAACCCCTTAGGTCCTCAAGTGCAACCCTTTGACTGAATCCAAACTTCAGGGAACAAATCCTTTTATTAAGGTAATTTGTTCTGTGAAATTTGGATTCAGTCACAGAGCTGTACTTGAGGACCTGGAGGGCCACATGTGGCCTTTTAATTTCCTGAACTATGATTCTGAGGTTCCTGTGCTAGGTGGCTGGGTTTTCTGGTTACTACAGAAATTCTTCTTCTCTTCTCTCTCACCTCTGCTAGTTTACCTTTTTCTCCACACCCCTTAAATACAGGCATCCTCTAAAGGTTTAGTCTTTGACCTTCTTTTATCTTTCTTCAATTTCTCCCTTGATCTTAAACACTGCCATGATTTGGGATGCCTCTCAAATCCATATCTACAATCTTGGTTTGATTTGGTTGATTGTTGTCCTTTGTTCTTGAAGACCAAAATGACACCACTATGTTAGAGTCAAGTCAGTGTGTCTGACTGTGGCTAACTGGACCAATACAAGTTTGGAATGCTCTACCACAGGCTGGGCACAAATGGCCCATGTGAACATTTGGGGTGAATTCTCTAAATTTGGGCATCTTCTGTTTCTTTCATGCTACTTCGATTCTGCTTTGCTCACAGAGCACCTTCTCTGATGAGGGCACACCATGCTGGGCAGTCCTGTGCCAGTATCTCCCATGTCACTCAATCAATTCCAAAGTTCTTAAGAGAGACTTTGAGAGGATCCTTGTTTTGCTTCTTCTGACCACCATGTGAATGCTTGCCTTGTTGGGAGCCAACAATCTATTGTCTCCCCAGAGCTCCCATTCCATATCTATAACTACTGGATGAATATCTCTACTTGGATGTCTCACTGGCACCTCACACTCAGCATATCCCAAGAGTTCACCTTTCCCCCCAAACCTATTTCTCCCCCTAACTTATCTATTTCTGGTGGTAGCATCACTGCCCTCCCAGTCATTCAGGCTTACAACCAGGGAGTTATCTTTACCCATCCTTACTTCTTACCACCTTATTCCATCATACAATCATCCAGTCCTGTAACCTCTACAATCTTTCCCATTTATCCACTAATTTTCACCCCCACTGTAATCACATTTGAACAAAGTTAAAACTTTTCTTGTTCTTTCATACTGCTGACTCAGTGAGCCCACTAAAACCCCTAGATCTTTTTGCACGAAGTTGTCTGGCCTCCCCTTCTCACTTGTACTTGTGAAAATGATTTTCTTTTAATTCAAATGTAGGGATTGATATTTATCCCAATTAAATCTGCCCATTATTTCAGACTTTCAAGATCTTCTAAATATTTGGATTGGGATCATGATCATATACTTCTTCTAAGCCACTTTACACCTCTATGTCCCCATTTTCCCATCTGTAAATAAAACTTTTTTGTACCCTTATGGGGTTGTTGTTATAAGGTAAGTACTTTGTAAATGGTAAAGGTCTACAGAAATGGAAGCTACTATCACATGTGAAATTTGAAGGGATTCTGTATTTTATGTCTAAAATTTTCACTTGTTTCCCAAATAGAAAAATGGGTGGTTATTTCATCTATTGGTATGCAGCAGAGGACACCAAAGTGAAGGCATTCAAAGGTAAAGAGAAAGAGAGGAACTGGCCAAAGCAAGCTGAATTATTTAGCTCCCTCTGTCTTAGAAAATATCGATAGTGTGCTTCACCAAGCTAAAAGGGCATGAATTATAAAACATAAGCTGTATTACAAAGCAGGAGCTAATCTGATGGTAGCTCTTTGTTAACAATGCATTCAACTTGAGAGAATCTTCAATGAATTATTATTGTCTAAGTGACAAAACACAGGCATAAACAACTATGGCGGGGTGGGAAGAACAATGAAAAAGAGTTAAGGAGGCAGTAGAGTAGGCAGTATACACTAGGCCAGGACTCAGGAAAAAATGGGATCTATTCTTGACTCTTCTACTACCTCGCTGGGCATTATCCATACAAGTCACTTCTATTTCCTGGGCCACAGTTTCCTCATCTGTAAAACGAAGGGGCTGAACTCGGTGATCTCTAAGGGTCTTTCCAATTCTAACCTTCCTCACTGTGTTCCAGCTGTCTATATTCTGTAATTTCTTCTAACATTCTATGATTCTTATTTTTTAATTGGAATTTTTTTCTTTTTGAAAGAGGGAGACACCTATGGGACATATTTGTTACTTCTGATTTCTATGGTCATATTTCCTAGGATTATATGGTTATCCTGTTGCAGAAGAAAAATCCCCCTACCACATGGCATTAATGTCTGAGCATGCCTTTTCCCACCTTCCACACAGTATTAATTTGCTGTCTCATCAACTTATTATACAAATAAGACTTATTATACAGATAAAAATATAAGCATCGATTTTAATATGCACCTCCAATTCATGTACTATGAAAGCTAATGCCTCTTTCCAAAATCCCAAACTCAGCGTGAAGGGAAGGATGCAGTCAGGCCAATCCCCTTTAGCTGATCAATAGTCCTTTTCCTAACGCATCATGTTTCACCTGAGCATGCAAACATTTTAGTGATTAGCTGTCTAAACGTTCCCAGTCATTATGTGGAAACAGTTTAGGGTAATCATTCCAAGACTCTATTTATGTGGTGCCTGATTACTTAATTTTCTGATGGGTCAGGCTCTACTACCACCAAAGCAAATGTGGTTAAATTAAAAAAAAAAATCCTTACATTGATTTCCTAATGTTTTAAGAATAATGGAAAGTCCTAAAAAGGAAGAGGAATTCCTAATACATGAATATTAAAGTCACTGGGTAATCCATTATCCCCCTGATTTGGAGTCCTTGAATATTATTTTCCAATGAAGTTATGACACAGAAAAATGTGAACACTAGAAGAAACCTTAGAATACAATGTTAGGCCTAGAGGAAAATTCTAGCAAACAACTACTAAAATCTCATCATTTTATAAATAAACTGAGAATCCAGGTTACAAAATTATTTGCCCATGGCCACACAATTAATAGGTAGTGGAAATGGGATCAAAATCTAAGTCTCCACAGCCAGTATAGTCTTTCCACTATAATCAACTCCTGCCACTCTTAAAAAAATTTTCTACCCCTCCCCTCCCCACCAGCCATTATGATTTTTTAAACACAGTATACATCCCTATAATGTAAAATATGCTAAGACAAAGACCCAGAAACTGGGGGAGAGAAAACACACACACACACACACACACACACACACACACACACACACACACACACAGCCTGGGATGGGTGGTAGAGGAAAAAGAATCTTTCCCAATGAATAATGAGGCGTATTTAAGTCTATACTCAATCCAGCCTAAAAAAATTAAGGATCTTTTTGTTCTCATAGAACACAAAATCTAGAAAACTTTTTGGCTGCTGACCAAGTAAACCATACTGCTTTCAAGTCATAAGGAAAACTCATATGATAGAGTAGGAAAAAAACAAACAACACTGGACCTGGAGCTCCAGGTGCCTTACTAGATGGTGACTTTGGGCTAGTTACCTCCAGGCTCTAGGTCTCAGGTTCTTTCTCTTCCAAGAAGAGGGCTGACCTCAATCTTTCTATGCTTCCTTCCATCTCTCTAGTTCTGATCTGTTCTGCAGAAATGCACTACTGATGGGGCAGCTAGGTATCACAGTGCATAGAACCCCAGAGTCAGGAGGACCCAAGTTCAAATTTAGCCTCAAACACATGACACTAGCTGTGTGACCCTGGACAAGTCACTTAACCCTGACTCTCTCACACACAGACACACACACACACACACACACACACACACACATTTCACTACTGAATATCATGTTGACTAGCATCACTGGCAGGTGGATTTAATTAAGGATTGGCAGTAAAGCTGGGAATAGGACCAAGCAAGGTAGGCCTAGGATGCAACAGAGGGGTGTGGTGAAACAGGAATGTAGTACTAGACACTTGTTAATATGATTTTTAATAATTCTATTTTAATGACAGAAAAATTCACTCTTCACAGCCAATAGGGATTTATTCTCTAATAAGGAAAGTCACAAGTATTACAGTAAAGGCCCAAAGGGCCTGTGAGAGATAATAACAGGAGGCTCAATTTTCAAATCTTACCAGAGGGTAAAAACAAATATCTGGTCCCCAAATCTGACAGATGGCTAATTAGTCATTTAAAACATCTTTATCAAACAACCCAGTAGGGGCAGTGAATTGTTCTCACTGAAAAGTACATTACCTTCAAAGAGACTTCTCTTAAAACAAAAGAGAATGTGTTTGTAAATAGTGCTTCCAAAGCATTTTGTTTTGATCTTTGCTTTGCACCTGATACACAGTAAATGGTATTATATTTACTTGGTTCCCTGTTTTCCCCCCAAACTAACCTCAATGATGGCAGAACTTTACCACTATAATACCAACCCAGAAGTTTATAGGGTATAGGATATGATTGTTGAATTTTATAGATTAAAAAAAAATGGAGACCTGTTGAATTTAACACACGGAGACCTTTTATGAGAACATTGGGAATAGGAGGGTCATATTGGCATCAGAAATATCACCCTTCTCTTCTGTACTCTTCCTCAGGGATCAGACACTTGTCACTTGATTCAATTTATTTCAAACACTTTCTATTCCATGCACAACACTGTGACCGGGTGGCTGGGGAGACAAAGTTGAAAATGACATTTTGAAGAAGTGTTATGGAAAAACAGATTTGAAGACAGAAGGCAATTACTAATTGTGAGACCTTGGACAATTTACTTAAGATCTTTGGGCTTTGGTTTTCTCATCTGTAAAGTGAAGGGGTTGGACTAGATGGTAGCTATAGTTTTTTCCAGAAATAAACCCTAAAATCTCTCTCCTCAAGGAGTCAAATAGAAGAAATAATACATAAATTACATAAAGTACTTTATGTACTTTGTATATAAAGTACAAAGAAGTCAGATAAAGAGGCATGAAAGATATGAGGGAGAGACTTTGCCACTGAAGGAATCAAGGGAGGCTTCGTGGACAATGAAAGCCCAACCTGCACCTTCAAAACACAGATATGAGAAAGTGCAGAGAAGAGAGGGATAGGCATTCACTGTAGGCAGGGGAAGGGTAGATGTAAATGTACAGAATGAGGAGGGGCCAGGATGAAAATGGAGAACAGCAAGGAGTCCAGATGGCTGGAATGCAGTGTGGATGGAGGGAAGTGATGTAAATAAAATAAGGCCAGAAAGCTGAGGCTGAGCCAGATTGTGGAACACTTTAAATATCAGGCCAAGGATTATGTACTTAGTGGTACCCATTCTGGGGCAATGAGGAGCCACTGAAGGTGATCAATGGAATGATTTTAATCAATTGTTAGTATAACAATTTAAACTTGGAATGGGTCAGTTTCATGATTAAGATGGCAAATTATCCAAATAGCTGCATAACTGGAAATAGTTATAACTGGAAATGTGAACAGCAGCATAACTGGAATAAGAAATATAAATATGTTTATAGTATCCTTAGCACCTAGCAATCAGTGTTCTGACCAGAACATTTTAAAAAAATGTTGTAAGAATCGGTGATCTCCCTGGTTCTCTTATTTAGACATTCTATATTTTATGTCTAGCTCTTACACACTACAGTCTATTCTTCTAACATGCTATGTTTCAAAGTCTTCCAGCTCACATATTCTGTAGTATCCTGTACCTCCCCCAGTGCTCAGTCCCCATGCTATGCATATAGTAGGTACTTATTGGTTAGTTACTGGAAGGAATAAGTTCTGATCATTTAAAGTCACTCCTGCAATCTTCCAACACCAAATCATAGCGTTTCATTTGGATACAAGCTCAGTGCCTTGCACCTGGAGCAAAGCATAGCAAAAAGGAGCTGGTCTTGAAATTTGGCAGCATATTCCTTAGAGGCAACAGATACATTTTAAATCCAGTATCACCCGGAAAAAGTTTTCACTTGAAAACAACACAATCATGCAGCTCAAATAGTGGCCAAAAGACAGCTATTAAAAAAAAAAAGAAAGAAAGAAAAGGAGATTCAGCAAGAACAGTCCACCCCTTTGAAGTATTGCCATTCTTTCTCTGTCCTCTCCACCCCAAACCATAGTAATAATAGGACAAAAATAGTAACTTGGACCATTGTCTGACTTTTCAAGGTCTATGCTTGTCTGCCTCCCATCATGGGGTTTGAGCACTGCCCCAGATGCTGCTCTCTCCACTTCTCAGTCTCTGCCAAGTGCCCACTGGACACAGGGGTAATTTACCTGAAAGCCCAGGGCAAAGAGCCATTAACCTCAATGTCTTCACTACACACCTGGGTCTTTTCAAAATTGTGAAAGTCTCCAACTGCCACATGAATGAAACCACAAAAGATTCTCTGGACAGTAACCAAATTGCAGATGTTAATTTAATAATGAACTTAAACATTCCAAAGAACTCATAGGATCTCACTGTAGCTAAACTCCCCAAGGAATCAGAAATCTCCCCTTTATTTTTATATAGGTCAACACTTGCCCCATCCCTGTAATCACAAACGTAAAAGTTCAAAGGTGAGGAGACCCTCTGGACAATGGGCAACATCTGTTCTAGTTCAGGCTCTTATCACCTTGCCTAGACTATTAACTGCAGTTGCTTTGTTATTGGTCTCCTAGCTTCCAGTCTCCCTCTCTCCCCAATGCATTTTATATAAAGCTGTCAAATTAATATTCCTAAAGCACAGGCCTGACTATGTCAACCTCCCTTGCTCAAAAAGCTTCTGTGCCTGCCTATTGCTTCTAGGATAAAATACAAATTCCTCTCTTTGCCATCTGGCTCCAACCTCTTTTCAGATAGATCTATTTCACATTATTCCAGCTTCTGCAGTCATTTTCCAATCCAACTATCCTAATTACTGTTTCCCATACATGACATCACAACTCTCCCTCCTTATTTGTGCACATGGCCCATTCCTTCCTCGAGGCAGGAATACTCTCCCACCTCACCTTAACCTGCCTCCCCCCACCCCAAAACAAAATTCATAGAGTATTTCTTATCTGTAGGTAAGTTTATAGATAAGTTTACTTATCTATGTACGTGCTGTTCCTCCCTTGCCCCAAGCCAAAATTACCAGAAAATAGGGATCTTTCTTTTGGTGTTTTTGGTCACTGGATCTCCAGGATAATAATCTTTTAAGAAATGTTTATAAATTGAATTGAAAAGGTGGCAGAAGTCGTCTAGATTACTTGGTACCTGAACAGGAGTCACTCAATTCTTTCTTGGATAGAGAAAGACTTTCTACAATATCGATGACAGTCATATTGTCTTTAGTCAAAGACCTCCAGTGGTAGAAAATTCTATAGTTTACATTTACATATCACTATACGGTTTGTAAAACACAGTAAAAACTGTGAAAAGTTTGTAAAACACATTGTTGGTTTTGATCACTAGAATCAAGCAGAATAAATATAATTTTTCTAGATTTTCCATGACAGACTTTCAGCTATTTGAAGACAGTGACCATGTACCCCCTAAAGTCCTCTCTTCTTCAAGCTTCTCATGCCCAGTTCCTTCAATCAAGTTTTGTACAACATTATTTGCAGTCCCCTTACTATCTTGGTTGTCCTCCTTTGGGCAAAATCAAGCTTATCAAAATCTTTCCCAAAACATGGTGCCCCAAGCTGGGTACAGTACTCTTGGCCAGGTCAGAGGAGGCAATGGTGCTCTGAAAAAACCTCTTCCTGTAGCCTAAGGTCATATTAGCTATCATGCTAAAATGAGATAATCTGTGTACACAACACTTTGTAAACCTGCAAGAACTATACAAGGGCCAGCTATTTATTACTCTTGTTAAAACCACCAGATCATTTTTATCCTTTCTGAGTCACATCTTCACCCCACACTACTTATAAAGTTGATTTTTTTTTTTAAGTAGGCAGGTGGTGAGTGCTTTGTCACTGGAAAGCTTCCAACAAAGGTTGAATGACTACTTGTTTGAAAATTAATAGAAGGGATTCCTGTTCAGGTATGAGTTAGACTTGATGTCTGAGGATTTTGTGATTTTACATTTATGCTCCAATGCAACTGATTTCTATCCAGGGAGTATGAACAATGCACTTCACAAACCATCTCATCCTGTGCAATAATTATTCATGTTTTTCCATAAATCCTCCATAGACTGACTACCCGACACACTGGAGGTCTTCTAGTTATCCTTATCTGAAAGCAACGATAAGAAATAACATTGACTAGGACAAATCTAGAGACCTACAGTACTCGAGACTTCCTTCTTCACATAACTAATCCATTCATCAACACTGGGTCCAGTGGTCATCCAATTCTGAATCCACATAACTGTACTTTTGTCCATTCCAGGCAACTTTGTATATGGTCTGGGTACTCTCCCCAACCTAGCATCTGTAATTCCAACGGTTTCTCATTCATTCAGGGGGTTATAAAGAATAAAGAGCAGCACACCTCTAGCACACAACAGTTCACATGTTTCTCTCCCCCACCCTCCCAAAAAACACCTTTGAGATGTAAGTAGGGCAGGAATTGTCCCCATTTTACAGATAAGAAAAGTGAGGCTGGGGGAGAGGAAAAATGTTTCACACAGGTTTTCTGACTTCAAGTTCAGCTTTCTGCTTCCTCACATAAAATGACATCATTTAAATCAACAATTATTAGAACCATAAAAAGAAGCTACAAGTAAGCCTCCCCTCATTTCACTCCTATTTGTAAGACTAAATACTTCTTGGCAAGTTCACAGGGTTCCAATCTGGAGATTCTGCTCCCAACAATGGAATTTTTACATTCACCAATTGATAATAAAACCCCTAGGGCCAAATGCCAGAAGATCTGATATGAGTCCAAGCATTGGACACTTTGCACCTTCAAATTTCAACCTAGATTAAAGAAATATAGGGCATGATATGGTGGGCAAGCACTGGACTACCCCAAGTTCTGTCCTTGGGTAAATCATTCCCTTTTCTGGGCTTCAGTTATCTTTATGTAATGATGTTTTCTAAGGTCTCTTTCTGCTCTGACATCCTATGCCAAACCAATGACAGAACAAGCAAGAAAACGGATAAGCTAGGCAGCTCTAAAATCTAGAACTGTCTTCTGAAATCAGTTAGTTCTGGGTACTTTGTTCACCAGATAAGGCTCCATTATATATCCTCCCCACCTGACCTTTGCCTAAACAGGCCAGTAAAGACCTGTCCCTCAACAGGACCACTGGACTTGTTAAGAAGGGACAACAGGACCACTGGACCTTGGAAAGAAAGGAGGCTGGTGCTAGAAACCAGAAGGTCCCTATTCGGAGATCCCATGACAGAAAAGCTAGCCACTGATCACATAGGATATGACACAGAAGGAACTGACCAGCACAGGGGACGATCATTTAGCAAATGGCGGGGTGGGTGGTGATGGGGGATTCAGTCGATGTGAGAAAGCGGCAAGTTCTCAATGGTAGAAGAGAGAAGGGGGGCAGTTCCTACTTTGGGGCCAGGAAACTGGAATGGTTCCTGGGGTCTAGAAAATGAGGCAGACAGTACAAGTGCTAACAGAAAGCAAGAATCCGGAGGTAAGAAAATGAAGGTGACAGGAGGAAAGAATTGGGAGAAGCAATTGGCGGTGGGCAGTGGGGAGGAAAGGACGTCCAGGAGTGAGAGGAAGGATCCCCCCAGTATTGGGGGCACTCCTCGGGGAGCATCTTCGCCATCTAGGGATCAAAAGGGAGCTGACAAGGGGAGGGCGCCCAAACCTCACCTGGGGATGTCCACCTGCCTCGCCCCCATCGGGTGGGCGTCAAAGGCGACCCTCCCCTTTGGAAGCATCATATTCTGTCCCATCCCCTCAGGGTCAGAGCAGACCCCCTTGCCCGGGGGGTGGCGCGCCTGGGCTCCCCGCAACTATCGGGGGTCAGCTGGAGGTGTCCCATCCCTTCGGGCTCCGAGGTCAGTTCTTGGAGGATCATCCGGGGTCACCCCGTCCCCGCGTCCGAGCAATGTTAGGCGGGCTAGCTCACCTGTGCGACCCCCGCTCTGGCCGCTGCTGCCGCCTCGGCACCCTCGGGGCCGCCCTCCAGCTGCCTCTCCCGGTAGAGAGCCCACAGCCCCACGTTAGGCAGGAAGACGAGGGCCGTCAGCCCCAACGCCACAGCCTGCAGGAGCCGCTTCTCCTTCCGCTTCATCGGGGCCGGTCCCCCTGGCGTGCGCCCGCCCCGGCCCCGGGCACCAACTCCGCGGCGCCCGTAGCAGCAACAGAGGAGGCAGCAGCAGCGGCCGGGAGAAGCGGCCACGGCGCCGGCCCCAGTCCAACTCCCCGACACTTCCGCTCCGCCGAGAGAGGAGGGGAGCCGGGCGCTACCACCACACCCCCACCTCGGGGGGAGGGGACGAAGACCCACCACTCACTCTCCCCCAATCCCCCCATTCCCGCTAGGTTGCACTAGCCTCACCGCCTCCCACCTCGAAAAGACCTATCTGTACTCCAGGTCAACCTTAATCCGCGCTTCATTCAGGGCTGGCCTCAGCCGGCCTTGGCCATGAGATGGGGGGGTGAGTTCATGCTCCCCCCCGCCGGTCCCCAAATGGTCTCACCCGCCCGCTGGCTTAGGTAAAGTCCAGGAGTTGACTGAAGGGAGGGCTAACAGGTCGGAATGCTAGCTCGTCGCTGGGGGTGGGGAGCTGGGGCTGGCAGGCGCGGCGGGTTAGGTGTGGTTCGGAGGACGTGGCGAGGCGGGAGGGGCGCGCCTCTACCCTGGGGGAAACAGCGTTATCAGTTGCTGGAGAGGCTGGTCCACCTGGAAGAGACCACTCCCACGGGCTTGAGGGGCCGAGGTTTCGCGGCCCTCGAAGCCCGGGATGGGCATGGGGGCGTGTGGGGATCGGTCGGACTTGCGCACGTGTGACTAGCGAATCGAAGTTCTAGGCGGCTTAGGCTTCCCTGCCCTCTAGCAGCCGTAGCCCCCAGGCGCCCCCTGCTGCCAGAGCGGATGGTAGGTGCCCGAGAGGCGCCAGTTTCGTTTTTGTGGAAATGCGGTGGGGTCAGTCTGAGCTCGGGGCAGGGCGGGGGAGGTGAGGAGAGGATGCGGAAGGGCCGCACTTAGAGCCCTGGGACTGGGCAGGGGGAGGCCGAGCTCCGCCGGGGAAGAGATCTCCAACAGCGCAGTGGGGGTGCACCACATCCACCCCTGATGGATATCATGAATGAAGGGTTGCGATGAGCATCACTGGATGGAGTACCGCACATCGCAGAGATGACACATTCATTGGAGTAATACTTTTTAAAAACTAAAATTTATTTTCTCAATTGTCAAGCATTTCTTTTTTCTTTAACCTCCCTCTTCACGGGGGGTGGGGTGGGGGAACAATCCTTGTAACAAGCATGGTCCAGCAAGACAAATTCTGCATAGGAGCGATATGAACAGTTTACACACCCATAGTTCTTTTACAGAACATTTTCGACGGGCTTTGCTTCTCTAATCCCATTTGGTCCTTAGAGCAGTCCTCCTTTTCACAATATGAGGAAAGGGTTTCAGAGATTGAAATTGCTAGGACACCACTAAGTATACAGGTGGAGCTGGAACTGAAACCGGTTTTTAGTTCCTTGTGACTTAAGGTTATAATGTTGATTGATGAGGGATAAATCCTTATGCAGCAATGGCTTTCAGGTTCCGTGTGACAATGGAAAGAACAGTGGACAGAGAATAACTGAGATCCTGTTCTAAGGCTGCCGTGTAATAACTGTGCCACGTTGAACAAGTTAATTAATTTCCTGAGTTGGTTTCCCCATCTGGAAAATGAGTCTACTAATACTTAACACTACCTACCTCCCAAGGTTGTCATAAAGAACAAATGAAAGATTTTTGCACAGACTTTGCAATTCTAAAGTGCTAGATAAAATGTGAATGTTATTAATATGATTATGAACAAGCATTATTAGCTGTGGTGAATTGGGAGTCAAGATATGTCTTCTAGACCCAGCTTTGTTTGGTCAGATCACTTTCCTCCAAGGAACTCCCGTTTGTAACATGAGAGAGTTGACTCATATGATCATTAAGGCCCCTTCTAGCTTCTAAGCTGTCTTTCAGTTCTCATATGTTGTGATTTTGTTGACAGAAGCTATACGATTTCCTCGGATACCAAGGAAAACAAAGTTATTAAGCCAGGTTAATGAAAACCACAATAAGAAGATATGGTGGGGGCAGGGCTTGGGGAGAAAGAATTGTCCATAACTGTCTGTTAAAAGCAAGCTAGGCAGTGAATGTGTTCTCACGGAAAAGAACCACCAGCAAGGCAGGGAGGATACAAACATCCTGTCCTCTGGGAACCATCACCCTGCTGGGGTTGCCACTAAAATAAATAGCCAGGATTATGCAATTAGAATGCTTGCTGTTTTAATTGCTTTTCCTTTTTGTAGGAAGGCAAAAAATTCCTTATGAAACACATAGTTTTCTTGTCATCACTTTCGTCCCTAATCATTTTGTTCTCCACTAGGTGGCGCGTTTCAGCAAACATCACTGCGGTTGTATGCAACATACCATGTTCCGAGCCGGGCAGAGAGTGTAGTGATCTAACCCCTAGCCTTGCCTAGGGGGGTGAGAGGGACACACTTAGTGAGAGTAGAATCAGAGAACCGGGGAATTTGAAGGCTTTTAGGACACAGAATGTCAGAGCTGGTAAATATCAAAACTGTGAGGGACTTAGATAAAACCTACATTGTTGGGGTGGCTAGGTGGTGCAGTGAATGGAGCACCAGCGCTGTAATCTGAAGGACCTGAGTTCAAATCCGAACTCCGACACTTAACACTTACTAGCTGTGTGACCTTGGGAAGGTCACATAACCCCAATTGTCTTTCCTTCCCCCCTGCAAAAAAATAAGAAAGCAAAAAAACAAACAACACCATACATTGTTAAAGTTGGAAGGGGCTATGAGAATCATTTAATCCAATACCCAATCATTTTACATATGGGGAAACTGAGGCCGATAGAGGGGAAGTGAATTACCCAAGTTTAGACAATGAATCAATGTCAGAGTTGGAACTAGAACCCAGGACTTCAGATCCCCACAGTGTTCCCATTTCACCAAGCTGTAATTGATGGATAACATAGTGATGGCACCTTGAATAGTTGGGTTTTTTTTTCATTCTACAAGGTCTGCCTAATCATATTTTCTAGTTTTTCCTTCCACTACCTAAGTCTATCCATCCCACAGAGATCTGGGCCCTTCAATAACTCCCTATTTTCCAGTGTAGCACCTACTTGGGATAGTCTTTCAACTTGCTCCCACACTGAGGGATTGGGTTCCTAAAGGGCTTCTGCTACCTCAGATTCCAGGAGTAACTCTGTGGGTCTGCACTTCTAACACTATCACTCATGACCCCCTCCCCCAACAGTATGCTTCCCATTAATAGTCAGCCAACAGACACAATCAGTGCTTAGCAAAGACATTTATTGAGGAGGCATGCACTGCCCCCATGTAAACTTGGAGGGCAGTCTCCTATAAACACACGAGCATCCGTAAAAACAGTACAAACTTAAAGTAGTGAGAGATACACGTAGGGAACATATGTGGCCAAAGCGACTCAGTATTTTAGTACTGCACAGCCTGACAGTTCTTTTTTCCTAGTGGATTCCTCACAAAGTTTGCCCTTAGGGACAATACCACTTTTAGGTGGATTGTTCATGGGGTTTCCAGGGACTACTTCTCTTACCAGTTCTCTTCTTGATTTCTGGCACTAGTTGTCTCTTGAGTCCATAGGACGCTATCCTTTCTGCAGCCAGAGGCCCATCTGTTTCTGTCTGGAGTGTATATGTTTGCTTTCAGTGTATGTGGTCTCTCCTAAGGTTGAGTAGGAGTATATCTACTTCAGAGTGACAGAGTCAATTGCAGGGAGATGCAAGAAAGAGAAAGAAGGTCAGCAACTCCCCACACTCCCTCAGGCTGTCCTGGGTGTGGGGGTTCATTTTCAACCCAACCAATCACCACTTCTCCTTCTGACACTGGTCTCCAGGCTTTTCCCTGAACAAGACATTCCATCTCTAGGTGCAGGTAATTTCCACTAGCTTAATTCTAGTACCTTCCATCTGTTGATTATTTCTTTTTTATCCTGTATGTAGTTTGTTTGTACATATTTGTTTCCATGTTTGTCTCCCACATTAAATTGTGAGCTCCTCAGGCAGGGGATATCTTTTATCTTTCTTTATATCCCCAGCCTCGCTCAGTGCCTGGCACATAGTAGGTACCTAATAAATGCTTATTAACTGACTTCATCCAGGGAATAAGCATTTATTAAACATATTCATGTGCCCAGAGAAATATGATCACATTTCATAAAGGGATCACTGGGTGTTAATACCTTATTAACATCAATACCTAATTACCTTTGTTTTCTTATATTTGCTTTCTGTGACTATGTTTTCTATGGGGGAAGGAGCTGGAGGGAAAGAAATCAAATCCTCCCTCTTATATCAACTCAATCTCAACTCATTTGACTGGTTTTCAAGACTGTTTATATTGTTGCTTCACCGTACCTACCCAAAAAGTTTCCACTCCTTCCTAAAATGCACCTATGCCATGACCAGCCTGGTTTCCTATGTCCCCTGAGAACATATAATATGCAGTTGCTATAATGGTTATTCACCAACTTTACTTCTGTCTCCATGCCTTTACCACTCACTCTAACCAGGATGGTTATCCCCTGCCCCTTTCAGCAATAATTATTATAATCACAGCCCACATTTGTGTAGTACTTTGCAATTTATAAAATTTTTAATGTTTAATTTGATCCTTATAAAAGCCTTGCTTTAAGTAGCAGGTTCCAATTCAGTTAGTTATTGTGATCTTATTTTACAGATGAGGAAACTGAGGCTCAGGTAGATTAACAGTATATATTTACAACTGGAAAAGGCATTGTAGGTCATGTAGTCTAATCCCTTTCATTTTACAGAGGAAGAAACTGAATCCCAAGAAGGAAAATTCATGATGACCTCTGAGGTCCCTTCCTCCTTTATAGCCTGTGATTGTACAATTTACCCAATGTCACACAAGTAGTAAAGTAGCAGACCTTTTTTTTCCCACAACACCACAGGTGAAATGACTTGCCCAAATTCATGCAATCACAAATGTCAGAACCAGGACTAGAACCTAGATCTCCTAACTTTCACTTTCATTCCAACTTCCATTGTATATCACCTTGACCTATAGATGTAGTGTGTCAAGAATAGGAATACCTTCAGGGTAGGGGGTAAAGGTAAGTAAATTTACAGGTGAGTCTGCAGTATGGGTGACATTGTTAACCAATGTTTGATACCACTACAAATGGACACTGCTTTTATAGTTAATTGAATTGCGATCAACCCATACAGAAAAAAAGGCAAGTTATTTCCCACCTCTACTGAGGTAAGGGAAAAGGAAATGTTGTGCTAAAGTGTCAGGGGTAGGAGAACGTCGTACACAGTAACAATATTGTCGATGAAGAATTGTGAATGACTTAGCTGTTCTCAGCAATACAATGATCTAAGACAACCCCAAAGGACTCATGATGAAGCATACTATCTGCCTCCAGAGAAAGAACTGATATTGATTGAATACAGATTGAAGCATGCTATTTTCACTTTCATTCATTTTTTCCTTTTATTAGAGTCTTCTTGTACAAAATGACTAATATGGAAATGTTTTACATAATTGCACATGTATAACCTATATCTGATTGCTTGCCATCTCGGGGGGGGGGAGGGAGGGAAGGATAGAATTTGGAACTCAAAACTTTAAATAAAAATGTTTTTAAAATTGGGGGGAAAAGTGTCAGGGATTTGATTAGATATAATGATAGCATGGCAGATAGATGCCTCAGTGGATAGAGTGCCTAGAGTCAGGAAGACTCATCTTCCTAAATTCAAATCTAAACTGAGATACTTATTAGCTGTGTGACCCTGGACAAGTCACTTAACTCTGTTTACCTCAGTTTCCTCATCTGTAAAATGATCTGGAGAAGGAAATGACAAACCACTCTAGTATCTTTGACAAGAAAACCCCAAATCAGGTCATGAAGAGTTGGGCGACACTGAAAAACAACTGAACAACAATGACAGCAGAATTTATATATAACTTAACAGTTTCCAAAGTGCCTTAACAAATATTATCTCATTTGATCCCCACAACAACCCTGTGGAGTATGTGCCATTATTGTCCTCATTTTATAAATGAGAAAGCTGAGACATATCTAAGGTTTGATTTGAACTCAGGACTTCCCAATTTGAGGCCCAGCACTCTATCCTCTGTACCACCTAGCTGCCAGAATTTACAGATGCTAAGGCTTGTTAAATAGTAGAATGAATGACTGGTTACATTGTGAAATGCCTTTCCTTAGATAAATTTATAAACAAAAGACACTAACACATTCAGCGTGTTGTGGGTATGATTCTGGCCACTGGGTGGATTAAATGAAGTTTCTTTAGGAGCTGTTGCTTTAGCTCTCAGATCCAGAAAACTCTGAAAGTAGATACCTGAGCTTCAGCCTCTCTCTGCTCTACCACAAAGCAAGCTATGAAATTTTAGATAAGTCCCTTAATTTCTAGATGGTGTCTCATCTGTAGAGATGGAACTAGTAAGTATAAAGGGACAAATAGAGTTATGTTCCAAGGTGGATGAGATGGAGTGAATTTAAATAAGTTGCTAAGTGATGGAGGAAGAGGGAGACAGCAGAGATCAAGAAGTATGGTAACTCTACCTTTTCTTATGGTATTGTTGTGGTAACTCCTTTATTTTTGTTAGGGGACATAAACAAAAAGAGCAGCTAGTTTTGGAGAAAAGTCCAAGAAATGGGTCACTTCAAAAGAATGCTAGATTTCAGTGAACCCCAGAAGATGGAAGAAAGGTGAATGGGTAAGGTTGACAGTTATTAATTTAGAGCTATAAGGATCCTTAGAGGTCATCCAGTTCAACCTCTTCATTTTATAGATGAGGAAACTGAGACCCAGAGAAGTAAAATGACCTGCCACAAATCAAACAACTCATAAGTGGCAAGAGTCAGAATTTGGACATGGGTCTTCTGACTCAATATCCAGCAGTATTTTGATAGTGCCATGAAGGTTCTAGAAGAATGAAAATGATAGGCTGAGGAAGGTAGGGACCGAATGTTGTGTTGTTATTTGTCCTTCATGCTTGAAGATAACCAAAAATAACATCATGATGTTGGGATCAATGTACAATGTGTCCATCTCTGGCTGATCATACCAATACAAGCTCATAAGACTCTATCATAGGTCAGGCGCAAATAGCCCATATCACCATTTGGGTGGGAAATGTTATGGGTGATACCTCTTGACCCATGTATAAATTGGGTTGAAGTAAGGCAGAGTTGCACAAGATTGTCAATCTCATTCTCTCTTCCAGAGGCATCAGAGCCCAGTGGCAAGACAAAAGTTATCCTCAACCTGGTTTAAACCACCTATAGAGATGGTATGCCAGGGTGTGGTCACTATATATGCTGCATATGTGACAGCTTCTTGAAGCCACAAGTGAGAGCTGGGTGACAGGTAGACACCAAAGGTGGATGAACAGTCCTACCAAACAGGGTTTGGCAGCTCTCACACCAGTGGTGCTAGTCCTCCCTGAACACCCCATACACCCCAAGAAGGAACAGATATGCTAAAAGGAAATGAGTGAGGGAAAGGGTGGCCAACAACCTGTGTAACATCCTAGGCATACTAGTCCAGGCAGTGAGTTAGGGGCTTTGGGGATGGGATGGGGAGAGGAGAGAAGTCTTCCCCATCCTAGTAGAAAGGCACCAAAGAGATAACCATGGTATATGGAAGACTTGTGGACCTTGAATGCCAAGCAAATGAGTTTGAATTTTACTCAATAGAAAACAGGGAATCACTAAAAATTTTCTTTTTCTTTTTTTTGCAATCTAAATCTAAATTTAATATCCCCCCAATTACATATAAAAACAATTTTAACATTCATTTAAAAAAATTTCAAGTTCCAAATTCTCTCCTTTCCTTCCTCCCTTCTCCCTCATTGAGAAGGCAAGCAATTTGATATAGGTTGTACACATGTTCAGTCATGCAAAACGTATTTCCATGTTAGTCACATTGTAAAAGAAGACACAGATAAAAAAAAACAAGGAAAACAAAGAAAGTAAAGAAAAAGTATGCTTTGATCTGCATTCAGACTCCATTAGTTCTTTCTCTGGAGATGGATAACATCTTTCATTATAAATCCTTCAGAATTATCTTGGATCATTGTATTGCTGAGAAGAGCAAAGTCAGAAGATTTTATTTTTCAAAAACTCAAGTATTTTGTGCTTATTTTTAAAAGTTTAAAGTATGTATTTTAATATGTATTTTTTATTTTTAAATTTTATTTATTTCATTTGCTTTTATATTACATTACTTCCTTTATGTTCCCCCTCCTTACTAGGGAGCCTTCCCTTTAACAAGGATTTTTAAAAAGATGAAAAAAAAAGATTTGTAAAATCAATAAACATTACTCTTTTGTCTGACAGCATCTTCTACACCTATGTTCCTTCATTCCTCCCCAATCCCAAACCACCCCCTCTCAGTGCCAATAAAGGGAGGGGGATGGATTTTTCCATCTCTTCATCCTTATAATTACACACCACTCAAGATTTTTGAGAAGTGACCAGATCAGTACATAAGTAAAATCAGTCTGGTGGCAGTATGAAGGATTGACTGGGGGTGGGAGGAAGAAATTGGAGGCAGGATGTCCTATTATTCCCCAATCGTTAGTGTTCTCTCTCTCCTCAAACTTCTTGAACTATTGTAGCAGTGGTGCAGTGGAGTGGTAAATAGAGTTGTTCAGTTACTTTTATTCACTCCCACTCTACTACTCACTCATTGCTTCTATAGATTTCTTGGTATAAATATTTTTTCCTCTATTTTGAGAATTCATAGCAACATAATTATTATTCTCATATTCTCTCTCTCTCTCTCTCTCTCTCTCTCTCTCTCTCTCTCTCTCTCTCTCTCTCTCTTTCTCTTTCTCTTTCTTTCTCCCTCTCTCCCTCCCCTTCCCAACCCAAGACAGCATTCTGTCAAAAAAACAGTTTTAAACCTACCTCTCTTCTTGCATTCTTCCTCTCAATAAGTACAACCACATTAGTGGTGCCTGTGGTTAACATTGTTTATTACAACTGTCAGCTTAAACTACAAAACAAGTATTTAAAACAAAGCAAGGTAAACAAACTTTTGAGAAATTCCCTGCATAGGAGGAAAGGCTTCAGGCTCTCAAGACCAAGGGTGAAAGGAAATAAATAATCACTACCTTGAAGTCTGCAGGAAATGAAGGGAGAGATTTACACAACACAACATCTATCCCTAAATACTTCATGCATAATTGGTCCTCACAGCCTTACTCAGAGTCCCAGTGTCCAATGTTTATGGTGGCTGTGTCCAGTCTCTTAGTTCCAAATGGCTTCTCTCAACCTCTTCTTCTTCAGGTTCATGTATTTCTATGCTTCTCCTTAGGAGCTAGGTTAGTTGAAACTTACCAATTGACCATCAAGACTGATAAAATGACAGCTTTTAACAACCACCATAAGCATAGCCAATCTTTACCCAGCTAATACCAAACTCCCCTTCCAATTCCATTAGGGAAATGTCTTTACACTCCATAAAGTAATAACAGGGCTACCCCTGTTATACATATTAACATCTAATATATCTGTTATCTTTCCTTTACTTTTTGTGATATCAGTTGAGCTGGAAGGGGGAGGGGGTGGATCACTTGATCAGAAAGTGTCTTGATCAATTCCCCTTACTACCCTATACTTATTAATGTCTATGTTTTATCCTCTCAGACAGAATATAAGTTCCTTGACGTCAGGGAGTATTTCATTTTTGTCTTTGTCTCTTTAGTGTCTATCTTGATGCTGTGTACATAGCAGGTGATTAATAAATATTTAATTAGGAAGCTATTGAAATAGACCAGACAAATAGTTCTGATGTCCTGTGCTAAGGGGATAGGAGTACTAATAGAGTACACGGGAAAATGTAAGTGATGTTTTGGAAATAGAACAAATAGGTTTTGGTGACTGATTAAATAGGAGAGATGAAGAGGAAGTCAAATTTAAATAAAAGTTTACAAGTACAGAAGACTGAGTGAATGGATATGCCATAGAAAGAAATACTTATTTTTAAGGAGCAGTGTTGGAGTCCCTTGATCTTTGCCACAAGTATCCCAAGAGAACAGAGAATTCAGAAGGTATTTGTCTACAACATATTATCACTAACACTGCCCAACCCCTCAATGTATAGTATTCTTTAAAAATCTCCCAAAGCATAATTCACTTCACAAGGCTCTTCCCGGGGGTACAAAATACATTTAAATAGAATTACACGGGGAAAACTATCCAGGTAACCAGATTTTCTTGAACTTCATTACTCTGCCTCAGAGGTTCTTTTGCTCCTTTCTCTTGTCAACACAGTCATTTCTCCAATAATAAGGGCCAAATCAAGAAACACTGGTTCAGAAACTCAAGATATCCTACTTTTATAAGCTGTTTACAGGTATCCTTAGTGGAGTAGACAGGCTGATAGCTCCTGTTAGAGCTACTGGCAACAGTTATTGCCCAGAAGCAAGACTTAATTTACTCTTGAACATGGTTTGGGTAAAAATGGAACACGTAGGTAGAGATGCCTTTAGGCAATTGGAAATGGGGGCCTGGAGCTTGGAAGAAAGGTTAGGGTTGAAGATCTAAATTGGGAATTATTTGTGTAGAGAAGGGGTGAATAACATTGCCATGAGTGTAAAGACAGAATAGAAAAAGTCCGGGGCAGACCTTTACATTAAAGTAATAAGGAAGAGGTAATAAGAAACCAATAATGAACAAATCAGTTAGTGGGGTAGAAGAAAAACTGCACGGTATGTTGTGTTTGAATCTGAGGAAGGGGGAAGTATAGAGTACGAAAGGAGGGTCATAAGGTACAGAGAATTAGTTCAAAGAGGATGAGGGCTAAAAAAAAAGACCATTGAATTTATAGTCATTAGTGACATTAGAGAGAACACTTTTGGTAGCATGGTGAGAACAAAGGTCTAATTATAAGATGTTAAGGAGAGAGTGGGGATAGCAAGGAAGTGGAGGGATTGAGTGCAAACAACTTTTAAAACAGTTAAGCAATGAAATAGAAGAGAGAGCAAGGACAGTTGCTAGATGGGAAGTCTCAAATGGCAACTCCTCCATGAAATCTTCCCTGATTTCCCTAGGTAAATATGACCTCTTTCTTCTCCTCACATCATTTTATTTCTGTGACTCTTAAGACACTTAGCATGTTTTGCCTCTAGAAAGGAAGTATGCTATAGCAGAAAGAGCCCTGGCCTTGAACCTGAGAGAAAGGACCTGGGTTTGAGTCTTGGCTCTGACATGCACTTGTGTTACTCGGGGGAGGGCACCGAATCTCTCTGAGTCTTAATTTCCTCATCTGTAAAATGGGATAGGTATAATACTTGCACCAATTACTTCACAGAGTTGTTGCAAAGAACATGTTTCCTAAATTTTGAAGTGCTATATAAATGTGAGTTATTATTCTATCTTGTGCTACAGTTATTGTTATTCTCTCTTATCACTTCTACTAGACTATAAACTTCTCGAAGGTTGACATTATGTCTTCACAGTGACACACTACCTGGTATAGGACTATGCATGTGGTAGGTACCTCAAAAATGTTGCAAGAACAAATAGAATCACATAATTTTAGAACTGAGTTCTAATGATCATTTAGATTCTTCATTTTACAGATGGGGAAACTGAGGTAGCTAATAGTTAAGTGACTTTGTCTCTCCAACTAGATTGTAAAGTCTTTGATACTTCCTCCATAGCACTAGCTCATAGTAGGTAGAAATCATACAATGTGAGATTTGGAAGGAACCTTAGGAAGGAAGGAAACATTTATTAAGCACATAATATATGCCAGGCACTATGCTAAGTGCCTTATAAATATTATTTCATTTGATTCTCATAACAACCCTGGGAGGTAGGCAATATTTTTTAACCATTTTTGCAGTTGAAAAAAACTGAGGCAAACAGGTGAAAGTGACTTTTCCCAGGCTCACACAGTTAGTAAGTATCAGAGGTCAGGTTTGAACTCCCTGACTCTGGGCCCAGTGCTCTCTTCACTGTACCATCTGTCCAATGGTGGGGGTCCCCATTTTACAGAGGACATGGTGGAAGCCCAGAAACAGGAAGGGTCTTGCTGAAGATTGCATGAAGAGTTAATGGCAGAACTGACTCAGGTCTTTAGATTCACAGTCAAGTGCCATTTCCACTGTCTTGTACATCCCAACACTCCCCCTAGCTCTCAGCATAATTCTGAGTAGGAAGGAAGTGCTCAGTAAACATTTGCCAAAGAATGAAAAATTGAGAAAGCTTTATGTTACTATCAGTGTTGGGTCACCAGGAAATTTCAGCCAAGCAAATAACATTTAAAATGTGCTAGGCAGAATCAGCTTGATTTCTGGGGCTCAGCCCCATGTGAAGAGAACAAGGAGCTATAAAATGGAAATTGATGGAGAATCAAATTCTGAGCAGATGTCAGAAGTACTTCCCCAAGTAGAGACTTGTTTGATGGGTTGAATGACCTCCCTTACAAGGTTGTCATAGCTCTGGCATCTGGAGTCTGTCAGGTGGGGCCCTAGGAAGTCACTTTGCTGTTAGGGGGGAGTACAGGAAAGAGCTTGAAAGCACCAGACAAATTTATATGTTCCTCGTTCTCATAGAGTTCATCTTTTATTTGGCACTATCGATACAGGTTCTGCCACTTAATACCTAAGTAACCTTGGGCTAGTAACTTAACTGAAGCTGGGCCTCAGTTTCCTCATCTATAAAAATGAGGGGTGTTAAACCATCTGAAGGCATCTAGGTGGCTTAGTGGATAGCACACTGGGCCTGGAATCAGGAAGACCCTGAGTTCAAATCTGGCCTAGGACATGTAATGTACAAATTGTGTGACCCTGACACTTAACCCTGTTTGCCTCAGTTTCCTCATTTTTAAAATGAGCCGAAGAAGGATGATGACAAACCACTCCAATATCTTTGCCAAGAAAACCCCAAATGGGGTCACAGAGAGTCAGAAACAATTGAGAAATGACTGACAGTAAACCACCTGACCTTTCCTCCAAATTTATGATGTACAGATTGATTCTATGGCTTCCTCTGGAGAAGGGCTCTAGTCTAAGAAAACAGTGTATATCTCTAATAGTTCATTCCACAGTACATTCTGGGTAGTACACCATTGTAGCCAGGGGGACTATAAGTGTTTGATGACCCACTTTCCCAATCCACATGATATTCTGCCCTTTCAAGGCCCAACTCAAATGTCACCTCTTCTGTGAATCTTCCCCTGATCTCCCCAAGCAGATATGATCCCTCTTTCATCTAATTCCATATCAGGTCGAACTGTTCTTCTGTACTTGTATTCTAGTTTCTAGTCTATTTATCTTTTAGAATTTACCACTGGAAGGGAATATCAGAGATCATACAGTTCAACACTCTCATTTCACAGATGAAAATTTGAGGCCGAGAGAGGTTATGTAAATTGTCCAAGGTCATAGAGCAGGGTCCTGGGATTCAAACCTAGGTCTCCAAAATCCAAACTTTTGACTCTAAATTGAAGGCTCTTTCCATCATATCAAACTACTGCTGTGTCTGTATCTCAATTTCTTTGTTCATTTGTAAGCTCTATGAGACAGCATGGACCATTTTTTTCATACACTTTGTGTCTCCCCAAGAATTAAGCATGAGACATTATACTTAACGTTTTTTTAATGTTGAGTGAAAGAAAAAGAAGTTGAACTAGATGAATGAATGGATTCCACATTTTCTCACTTACTGGTGTAATCTATTCCTATAGTTTCAACTGTAATCTCTATGTGGATGATTTCCAAACTTATCTCTCTAGCCCAGACCCCTTCACTGAGCTCCATTACCACATTTCTATCTGCCTGCTGGGTATCTCCACCCTAAATGTCCTATTGGCACTTCAATCTTAACATAGCTGAAATTGAACTCTTTATCTTACCCTAACATTTATATTTCTGTTAGTGTCACCATTATATTCCCTGTCACTCAGGCTTTTAACTCTGGTGACGTGCTTGACTCTTCATTCTCCCCAATCCTTCCCCACCACCTCCTCCTCATATCAAATCAGTTGCCAAATTCTATTTCTACCTTAATAATTTTCCTGATATGTTTCTTTCCTTATATTCCTACTGTAACTACCCTAGTTTAGAATTTAATTATTTCTCACCTGAATTGTTGCTACAGCCTCCTTACTGGTCCTGTTGCCTCAGGTCTCAACTCTCTCCAATCCATCATCCATTGTCTTCATAATATACTCCTCAGATTATGTTGCCTCCTTTTTGATGCCTTCTTAGACCCTTTGCAGACCATTCTACCCAACCCAGACCAATAAGAAATTTCTCCCCCCTCCACTTTCTCATAGCATTAACCATATACATTATTTGCTATTGCTTTCTCTAAACTCTTGAACCTTCTACAGACCTTGCCCTGGAGGATTTAATTATTTTTGTCTGTTTGTTTGTTTTGCTTTTTGGAGGGCAATTGGGGTTACCTTGCCCAAGGTCACACAGCTAGTTTTTTTGTATTAAGTGTCTGAGGCCCAATTTGAACTCAGGTCCTCCCGACTCCAGGGCCGGTGATCTATTCACTACACCACCTGGCTGCCCCTGGAGGACTTAATTCTTTTAGTTCAGGAACTCCTGCCCTGACGTTTAGGCTGTCCCATTGGTGAGTATGTCCCATGAATCACTATATCTCTCTGGCCCAGCTATGTTTCACATTGCTCTCGGACCATCTTCTCTCTATCTGTCCTGCTACCACACACATAACTTCCTCTTTCCCCCTTCACTTTCCAGCTCTAAAAATAAGTACAGTTAAGTATGTACCACTCTAGGAGTATATCATTATTGTCAGACAACAAGAATAGAATTGTGTCCATTTCTGAAGGTCAAATTTGAGGAGGGATACTGACAAGCTTGTTCAGAGCAGGGTAACCAGGGACAGCAGGGGGAAGTCACCAGAAACCATGTCAATAACAGGATTGGTAAAAAAAATGAAAAAATAATAAATGATTATATTGTGATTGCTGTTTCTGAACATCTGGAAGCCTGTCACTGGGGAAAGTGATTTGCTTTGTTCTATTTAGTCCCAGAGGGTGTAAAGAAGACCACTGGTAGAAGTTATAGTGGAGTGGATTTTGGATGTCTAGCATCTCTTCTGGGCTTTCACCTGCTTCTGGGCTTCTATCAACTTGCATTTAAACTCTTAGTTTGAGTCCCCAGATGATGATTCTCAGAGTTCTAGGGGTTATATATATATAACCCTTTGGGGTTATATTCCTAGTGCTATAACTCACAAGCTCACACCAGAATACTTCCCATTAACGATCAACCAATGGACATAGCACTTAGTAAAAGCATTTATAAGGATGGCAAGGTAAAAACAATAGCTACATCATATGCCCCTCATAAACCAGAAGCATACTTCATAGCATGATAGACCTAGACTTGTAAGGGCCCTTAGAGGTCAATTAACCCAACCACCTAGCTTGACAAGGAAATGAAATGAACTGCCAAAGGTCATCTAAGTAGTAAGCATCTGAGCTAGGATTTAAACCAGGCTCTCTGACTCTAGTGTCAGTGTCCTTTTCACTATATCACAGCATTTCCCACAAATACACATAACATCCATGGGAAGAGTAGGCTCAGACAGGGTGCAATAATGGCCAGGTACACATGTAATATATGTGTGTGAAAAAGGCAACAAAAGCACTGGCTGGAGGAACTGGAAGTTATTTCTCTCTTCCTAGAATCCTCTCATAGCTCCTCTTCAATGCAACATATCTTTTGGGTCTGTTGCTCAGCATGTTTTGGGCTGAGGCTGACTAAGGTCAATCCCTTGTGGTTTAAATTTGATATTGGAACTAAGTGAGACACATAGATTATTCAACAATTGATAAAAAGAGATTTACTTAGTCATAGTAGGGGAAGGAAGTTCAACAAGGATATACACTAAGGACTTTGAAAGTTGATTCAGCTGAGCAAAGCACTCCTGCTTCTGAGTTGCCCATGATGGACTGCCGGCCATGAACTAGCCTTGTTAATGCCAGTTCTAGTGGAAGAAAACGTTTGTTCTAAATGGCATCTTCCTTAAAAGGTGCCATATACTCTTGCCCCTCTTGTGTTCTGAGATGTAGAGTGTCTAAGTGCCTCCTGCCACTATGTACCTGTAGGTCTAGATACTTGGGAAGCTGAGAATGAAGGTTCAGTTGAGCTCAGAAGTTCTGGACTTCTTATGACAATGTTATATGTTAATTGAAAAATTTCATGAAGTACACTATGCACTGGGTGTGATTTGCAGGGAGCAAATTTTTTTTTAATGAGGTGAAGAATATCAAAAGGTCAATAGTTAAAGTAGTGGACACTGGGTGTCAAGCATTCTCAAGACAGTTTAGAATTCCTGGAGAACTGTCAAGAAATGGAAGGGAATGAGAGGTGTACTGTAAAAACACAAACAGAGACCCCAAACAACACCAGCCCAAGGCAGAGAGGGGAAATAAAAATTATGGCAAGCTGGGTCTGGTTTCTTGCCAGAGCTAGCAGCATTAGACATTCCCTCTGTGCTGTGGGGCAGAACTTCCAGGCACAGAGGCTGCAACAGTCATCTGCTGGGCAAGCCATTACCCTTTACTGCTTTTTCTGATAAGAGAACAGTGGGGACTGTGATCACTGTACTCTCACTCTCCCAGGACTGGAGGCTGGAAGATGGGATTTTTGTGTGTGATAATTTTGTGAAATGAGTAGTAAGAATGCCTGCTGTTTATTTTATTCCCTTTCATTTCCCTTGCATTGTTTTAAGTAAATGTCTTTTGCCTCACTATGATGTCATGTGGTTAATTTCAATTAGTTCAAAAAGATATAGTGGAAAATGGGAGCTCTCCATCAGTGATTTTGAATAGATAATGCATCTTAATAGGTTCTAAGAATGGGAATATGGCTTGGAATACTTTAGCACATAATTACTTATATGCTTTGATTTTCAGAACATATTTCTACAACCTCCCTTCCCTACCACCTAAAAAATAACAAACTAAAACAAACAAACAAACAAAAAACCTTCCTACAAGCTCACAGATAGAATTGTAGAGTGGGCAGGGACCATAGATTGCTATTCCTGGAAGAGAGATAGATCAATCTAAACCACTCATTAAATAGATGAAGTGTATGGTATGGCAGAAAAAGCAGTGGGCTGGTAACAAAGGACCTAGATTAGAAACTCATCTTTGCCACTTATTATCTGTGTGACCTGAAGAAAATTGCCCTCTCTAGGATTCTGTTTCTTTATCTATAAAATGGAGGAAAGGGATTTGTACTAGATCAAGAGTCTGCAAAGTGGGGTATGTACACACTGAGTGCTACAAAAGACAATGGGGGTTCAGAAAAAGCAGTAGAACTTATACTTCTACTCATTTTTAATTAAAAGGAAACAAAAAGATTAAGCTTCACTAATATTACATATTAGATTGACATCGGCTCCCTTGTTTGGTTCTGACCTTTGGTCAGAGCGTCCTTATGTCAGGATGGTCAGATGTCATGTTAGTGCCCTTCATTCTTCTAGCAGCTACAAAAATTGGGAGAAATAGGACATGAAGTGCAATTCCCCAGCATCTCACAGTGGAATTGAGTGTATTTAGAAGCTGAGGCAGATTTGGACTGTGAGTAGAAAGCCTTTTATACTACCCAAATGACCTACCCCAGTAGGCAACCCACTGCTCTGGATGTTTCAAGGTAAGTTAGCCCCTTTACACTGTCAGAACAAAAAATGGTTAAGAAGGAGTTAATATTCAAGATAACTAAGGAAATAGTAACTAGAAATTAAAGGCAGCTAGTGAGCTTGACTTTGACTCCTGGGAAAATTATAAAAGATCATTAAAGAGAAAAGGAAGTAGTGATTATACAAAGCCAAAATTATTTAATCAAGAATAGGTCTTTTTTTTTTTTGCTGGGTTACTAAGCCAGGACATTAAGGGAATGCTCTGGATATAGTTTGCCTAATTTTTAGTGAAGCTTTTGATAAACTATTTCACACAACCCCCCCCCATGGGTGCTGACACAATATGATTTCTGCCTAGTGCTCTAAAGGGCAAAGTGAAGAAATTCAATGGAGTGTGAGTAAATGGCAGGGATAACTATGACTTTCTTAAGGTAGCCAAATGTCTCATCATCTAATTAGTGATATGCATGACTGGATGAACAAGTTTCCTACTGTCCTGACCTACTATCTAATAAAAACATAGCTAAGGAAATTAGCTTGGCAGAATCAGGGGGAAAGAAAACCCTATTGGACTTGATTCTGGTAGGATCTGGTGAAGAAACATGGGAGGTATCAGTGAAGGATTTGATATATGTCATACTATCATCACGGAGAAGATAAATAGATAGATGTGGACCACGTATTAAGTCAATTACCATATTCTGAACTGGCTGAATGACCAGATTCAAAGAGTAGTCATCATTAGCTTAGTTTCAACTTTAATGGAATAATCAAGGCTCTGTGCTTGAACATCTGAGCTTCTGAACATTTATATCAGTGACTCAGCTAGAGGGGCAAGATCATAGGAACATGACACAGATTTGGGGAGGGGTAACTAACACTAGATGACAATCCTGATTCAAAGGGATCTTGATAGGCTAGATAATTGGGTTACATTTAATAAGATGAAGTTCTGCCATAAAGTTTATATTTATGTTATAAAATCAGCTTCACAACTATAAGGAGAAATGGTTAGACAGAAAACTTTCCTGAAAAAGATCTGGTGTGTTAGTGGGTTGCAAACTCAAGAGAAGTCGACAGTGCTAATCAATACATTAAGAGTATATTGGACTTCATGAAGAGAGACACAATTTCCAAAAATAAAGGCATGCAGTTCCTTCACATCAGCCTTGGCTAGGTCTTATTTGGTGCATTGTGTTTATTTCTGAGTGCCTCAGTTTAAGAACAGAGATAAGTTTGGACAGTATCCAGAGAAGGGCAACCAGGATGGTGAAGGACCATGAAACCATGTTATATTAGATTATAAATTCCTTGAGGTCAAGGATTGTCTTTTGCCTCTTTTTTGTATTCTCAGTACTTAGCTTAGTTCTTGGCAGACAGTAGGTGTTTAAAAATGTTTGTTAACTGATTGATTATATGAGGTTTGAAGGTACTATAAATGTTTCGGTTGGAGAAGAGAAGACCATATAGGGAGAAGAGTGATACAGGAAGAATGATAGTGGTGTTTTAAAAGGAAGGAAGGAAACAAGCACTTATTAAGTGCCTATTATCTTCCAGGCACCAAGCTAAGAACTTTACAAATATTACCTCATTTAATCCTCACAATAACCCTGGGAGGTAGGTGATTTTGTAAAACCCTCATTTACAATTGAGGGTCTGTCATTAGAAGACAGATTAGATTTATTCTATTTGGCTTCCAAGGGCAGAACCAGAAGCAATTGTTAGAAGTTGCTGAGAGGCAAATTTAAACTTGATTTCAGGGGAAAAAACCTACCTAATAATTAGAACTTTGCAAAAGTGAGATGAACCCCTTAGAAGTGGTTGGTCTTCTCCCATTCAACATGTTCAAGAAGAGTTTGTATTACCATTTGTCCAATGTGATGTAGATGGCTGTTCAGGTTCAGACCTCATTGTCTGAAGTACCTTCCACCTCTGATATAGTGGCTAAAGAGGGGGCCTCACAGCCAGAAAGACTCAAGTTCAAGTCTTGCCTCTGACACACACTGACCCCTATAACCTTGGGCAAGTCACTTAACCTCTTGGTGGTCTAGGCCATTCTTTGCGATTAGAAGTTGCAGAAAAGTTGCTGACCTCATTAGTAAAAGGCTATTTATGCACCTGGAAGTTCTCTATATTAATGAAATCACAGGTCTGGCCCTTATCCTTATGTTCTAAGGTCCAGTCTAGCTTTATAGTTCTAACTAATGGATGCATTCATCATAACAAGGGCTTTTGATGCTTTACTCCAAAGGAAAAGATAACATGTGTAAGAATTTAGGGTGCAGCAGAACCTTGATACGAGAGATACTTCAGGCTGATGGGAGATGAGATGGGAGTGGGAGGAGGAGAGGGCTTTCTCCTGACCCTCACACTCCCTTTATTTGTAAGTCAATTTCCTAGAGTGAATCTTGGCCCCTTTGTTTTTATCCTAGGAGCTAATTGTGGGCACAGAGAGAAAGGTGCTCAGGGAGCAGCTCCTCCCACTGTGCCTGTTAATATTCAGCTTTCCTTCCCTAGCTTTTGCAGTCTGGGCTCTCTAGCTTAGAAGCCAATTTTGAGGGGGCTAGCAGGCAGTCAGAGCAAAGGAAGCTAGCAGAAAGAGAGATGTAATTACAAGATTGTGGGATTAGAAGGGACCTTGGAACATAGAATACAGGATATTAGGACTGAAAACCCCTCAGAATATTAGGGCAGGAAAAGGCGTTAGATCATAGGATATTAGAACAGTCTAATCCAATTCCTTAATTTTACAGATGATGAAGAAACTGAGGCCCAGAGAGTGAAACATCATCAGGGTCACAGGATAAGAGGAAGAACTAGAATTTGTGCCAAAGTCATTCTCTTAATAACATAATTCTTAATAAATAACTTTTAGTAACATGTGCAGCTGATAGCCCAGGGGACAGAGCACTGGGCCTGGAGTCAGGAAGACCTAAGTTCAAATGCAGCCTCATACTTACTAGCTGTGTGACCCTGGGCAAGCCACTTAACCCCTGTTTGTTTCAGTTTCCTCAACTGTAAAATGGAGATGTTAAATAACATCTACCTCCCAGGGTTGTTGTGAGGAAGATACGAGACAGCCTTTATAAAGTGCTTCAAACACTGCTTGGCCCAAAGTCAGTGTTTAACAAATGCTTGTTTCCTGTCCCTCCTTCCACCACACTATCTACCACCACACTACACACCAACTGCCTTTAGCTATTGTCCTTTATCCCTTGTCACTCTCGCCCCAAACTCCTACAAGTCATCTCTATTTGTTGTTTCACCTTGCACATTTCTCAAACGCTTGCAATTTGGCTTCTGACCCCATCATTCAATTGAAACTGCTCTCTCCGAGCTTAATAACTGTGCTTTAATAGCAAAATAATGGCCTTTCCTCAGTCCTCACATCCTTCTTGACCTCTCTGAAGCATATAATAGAGTTGAGAATTCTTTCCTGTCGGAAGGCTCTCTCTTTCTTTGGCTTCCTGACACAGAATCTTTCTGACACTTGAATCTCCTGCCTGCCACTGATGTTACTTGCATGAGCCGGGAAAAGCTGCTTAACCTTCCTGGTCCCCAGTTCCTTCATCTCTAAATGTGAATAGGTTGGACTAGGACACCTTTGAGCTCCTTCAAGCTCTAGATTGGAGATTCTATTTGTCTGAACATCCTGTCTCAATATCCTTTGCTGTATCAACATTTCATTGTTATTGTTCAGTCGTCTCCAACTCTGTGACTCTGTTTGGGCTTTTCTTGGCAAAGATACTGGAGTGATTTGTGATTTCCTTCTTTGACTCTGTTTACAGATGAGGAAACTGAGGCAAATAGGGTTGAGTGACCTGCCCAGAATCACACAGCTAATTTGTGTTTGAGGCCAGATTGCACTTACAAAGACAAGTCTTCCTGACTCCAGGCCTAGTACTCTATCCACTGAACTACCTAGCATCATCATTCATGACCTGCCTTTAATCATGAGTGTCCCCCATCAGTACCTTTTGGGTTCAATGATCATCTTTATGTAGATAATTGAAATTCCCCTCTCCCAAGTTTTCAATGATCTCTTAATTGCCAAGTTTAATGGTCTTTTAGGGGCCATCAATTTTCATCCATCTTGACCTCTTTGCAGCATTTGACATTGTTAGTAACCTCCAATTTCTCCCATCTAGGTTTTCATGATACTTACTCTCTTGTGGTTTTCCTTCTCTCTGTCTGCCACTTCTTCATCCGTATCACTTCCGCTAACTGGGTGTCTCCCAAAGCTCTGTCCTGGGCTCTTTTCTCCTCTCTCTCTCTTTACTATCTTACTTGATGAATTAATTGACTCCCAATTATCATCTATATGACAATTCTCTATATGTTCACCATAGTCTCTTTCTTGTGCTCCAGTCTCACATCACCTTCTTTTTGGATGTCTTGAACTGGATATCCCTTAGACTTCTGAAACTCAATATGTCCAGAGTAGAATTTGTCATCTCTTTCTCTCCTCCCCCTGCCCCTTCTCCTAAACTTCTCTGTTTCCCTTGAGGATAACCATTAAACTCTCAGTCACTCAGACCCAAAACCTAAGCATTACCTTTGACTGCTCATTTACCCCACATATCCATTCTGTTGCCAGATTTTATCATTTTTCTCCCCATATCTCTTGCATGTTTATTTTTTCCCACTCACACAGCTGCTGCCCCAGTTTAAGCCCTTTTGCAATAGCCTTCTAACTGGTGTCCCTGCCTCGTCTCCCTCTACACCAATCTATCTTCCACTCAGCTGCCAAGAGGCGTTTTCTAAAGCAGGGGTTACCAACTTCTTTTGTTCCATGAACCCCTTTCAACAACGACACCAAAATGTGTTGTGAACCTCAAGGGTAATTTAATATACTACTCATAATATTCTTTTAAATGTATTTGTTAAATGCTTACAATAACTGCAATGAAAACTTTTGCCCAAAAAAAGAACCAAATTAAAATTTACATTATACAACTACTGAATATAAAATTTTACTCTACCTATAATCATGAAAACTCTAAAACTTATAAAACCAATTACAAAATAATTATGAATATTTTATGTGAGACAATCTATAAGAATTAAAAGAAGCAAATCAAGACTTTATATGCTTACTATTATCTAAAACACTTCATACTAATTTTTTATTTTACAAACTTTGTTAGATGTTAAAATTGTAATTATTTGTAACTTTGAAGATGTATATAATACTATAATAATAATAATAATAATATATAAATATATAAATTTAATTTCAATGTTGGACTTTTTTTTTAACAAAAGTTTGTATTATTGGCTTAATACCAGAAAAACACAGTCTTAAATCTGGTTCTGCATCAAATTTAATTCTGTATTTTAATTTAGAATAAGAATAAAGTGAAAATGCTTGCTTACACAAATATGTGGTAAAAAATAGTAAGAGAATTTTCCAAGTTTTCTTGTTGAGAGATGAAAATTCACTTTTAATTTTTATCCACCTAGTCAACTGACCAAAATAAATAGCTAGCTATGATATAAAACATTAATTTTTCTAAAGGTTATTGAAAAGCCCTTGACAAAATGATAAATACATTTAATGTCTAGTTGTATATAGTGCTTCATTTTGAATAACATTTATATATAAGTTAACTTTGGTAAGGAAAGAATCTTTTTTGTTTTTTTTTTTTTTGGAGGGCAATTGGGGTTAAGTAACTTGCCCAAGGTCACACAGCTAGATTTTTGTTTGTGTTAAGTGTCTGAGGCCAGATCCGAACTCAGGTCCTTCTGACTCCAGGGCCGATGCTCTACTCACTGCGCCACCTAGCTGCCCCGAAAGAATCTTTTAATATGTGGCTATCTATTCTTCTACCACTGGCACACTGGCTAACCCCCTTACAGAAACTCCACTGAATGACTGACCAGGGCTGCTAATCAGTTCATCTGAAACCCTGCCAAGTAGAAGAATAGTAACATAAATGGAGAATGTTTAAATTAGAAAATAGCCTTAATATTGCAATGGGAGGCAATCAATATAAGGTTCGTTTCTGCAGAATGTTTGTGGTGGTCCATGATAGTTTCAAGATGGTTTCTCATGCACATGCCCAGCAATCATGGATTTCAAATAGCTGGACATTTATGCTATAAGAACATAAACATTCCTAACATCTTCTTCACATGATTGCATAGCTGATGAGGTTTTGCAGCTGATGATGATTACAAGGTAACCGAAGGGAATGAGAGAGCTACTCTGGAAGAGTGTACAGAACACAAACGAGGAATACACATGCATCTAGCCATCCATGGGAAACCACAAATGTACTTGAATGTGGAACCCTTGTGGAGATTGAAAATAAATTTGATGAGGGGTTGTGAAACTGCAAGAGCACATTGCCTTTCATTAAAAGTGGTCAGAGTCTGATGTAATAAGTGCTCAAACACCAAAATTGTTGTGAGTGACCATGAGAGTTTTAAATCAGTGCAGAAACAAAGCTATAATGCTTCAACAAGTACATGCTTGTTGTCACAGAGGAAATGAACGTTCCTAACATAATTGGGGAAATTATTTATTGTTTAAGACACCATTAAAGAATTTTTAGCACAAATTTTTGTGTGTGTGCTATAAAAATGATCCCCTTGGACCAACCTTGCAGACCCCTAAGGGATTCACAAACCACTAAATGGGAACCACTATTCTAAAGCATGCTCAGTGAGTTCTAGTGGCTCCTTGTTACTTGCAGGATCAAATATAAAACTCCCATGTTTGACCTTTAAAACTTTTCATAACCTAGCCTCTTCTTTCATTTTCAGTCATTCACTTGATACATTTTTTGATCCAGGTTCTATGCTGTCTCACCTCTACCTACCAGTTTTCCTGGCATCCTTCATTGCTTAATTCAGATCTAACTTCCCAAAGGAAATCTATCCAACTTTCCCTAGGTGCTAATTCCTTCCTTTCTAAGATTACCTTCCATCTACTCAAGAATTGCCTGTTTATTTGCATATTATTTCTTCTATTGGAATGTAAACTCCTTGAGGGGAGGAATTGTTTTGTGTTTTGCTTTGTTTTCCCAAAATTTAGCACAATATCTGGCAATGCTGTTGTCATTTAATTGTTTCCCTCTCCCTCTCAAGATAAATTTTGATGGCTGAAAGCTTTCTTGTAACTTGGGGCTTACTGGATAAATTTCTTTCTCAAAGACCAAACCTTAAACCTATTTCACTCTGTTCAGTTGTTTCAGTTGTATCTGACTCTGTGATCCCATTTGGGGTTTTCTTGGTAAAGATAATTTGCTATTTCCTTCTCCAGCTCATTTTACAGATGTAGAAACTGAGACAAACAAGGTTAAATGACTTGCCCAGGGTCATACAGCCAGGAAGTGTCTGAGACCAGATTTGAACTCAGGAAGAGGAGTCTTTCTGTCTCCAGACCCAATACTCTACCCATTGCATCACCTAGCTATCCTACCTGGCAAGAGAAAGTGCTTAATAAAGCTTGTTGGTTGATTGATGAATGATTTCCAGATCTATATATTCTGTTCTAATATCTCTCTTAATCTCTAGTCCTATATCACAAACGCCTGCTGAGCACCTCCAACTAGATGTCCTATAGACACCTCAAACTCAATATGTCCAAAATATAACTTATCTTCCTCCTAAATCTTTCCTTTTTCTAAAGTTTTCTATTTCTATTGAGAGAACCATAAAGAATGACAACCTTGGAGCTATTCTGACTCTTCTTTCCCCATCACATCTGTGTTGAATCAGTTGCTAAAAATTGTTGATTCTATTTCCACATCTCTTTCATCCATTAATTTTTTTTTAATTCAGACAATCACCATCCTAATTCAGGTTTCTATAAATTTTCACCTGGACCATTTCAATGTCCCTTAATTGATTCCCCAACCTCTAGTCACTTCTTTCTCTGATCCATGCTCTAAAACACTCTGCCTAAAACAAAATCAGACTCTACTACTCATCTGCTAAAAAAAAATCATCAGTGGTTCCCCATTTACCTCTAGGATCAAGTACAAACCCTTTAGCTTGGCTTTGAAAACCCTTCACAAATCAGCTCCTTTGTAGACTTAGGTCATGTTATATTCCCTCTATATGTCAGCTAAACTAGCTCCAAACTCAGTGCTTTTCATAGCCTATTCCTCCTACCCCCATTCCTGGAATACATTCCCTCCTCACGTCTTCTTTAAATCCTTGGCTTCCTTCAAGGCTCCACTCATGTGCTATTTCCAACAGGAAGCTTTTCCTGATGTCTCTGGTGCCTCCTCCCTCTGCAAATTGCCTTGCATTCAGCTATCTGTTTATATGTCTTACTCTTCAGTAAGCTTCTTGGATGGAGAAATTGGTTTTCTTTTCTTTTCTTTTTTTGTCTTTGAATCCTCCAGAGCCTAGCACATTTCTTTAAAGGGAGGTAGTATTTAGTAAGTGTTTATTAAAGTGAATATATTCCTAGAATTGAGGAAGCCCATTTGCCAGATATGGATTTTAGAAGTATTTGCCCACGCAAAGCAAAAATCCCCTCCAGTAAAGGTTTCTGAACATTAAAAATTTTCAAAAATTCTGTTAACAGGCCTAATCTCAAACAGAATAATTATTCTCAAAATGGTTAACACATTGTAGGTCTCCAAAGATATTGACATCAAAGAGTATTCTACCTGGAATATTTTATTGAAAGCAAATTTCTAAGTGGTATAGTTTCCAGATCAAATTCTGTTCTTAACTATATTAAAACGAGTTAGAGAAAAGGATCCTTTTTAAACCAGCAAGAAGATGCTTTTGATGTTCCTATTAAAATGAAGGACAGGAATGACCCAGATAACCAACAAGATATAATTTCCATACTTTAGGCTTGGTTTTAGTAGGTAAATGCAGAGATGAAGTTTATAGAATTAGAGACTCATTGGTTGGCAGCAGTAGGGGCTATAGAAAAATGAATATATATGCAGAAATCGTGACCTTTATTCTAATCAGCATTGTACTGGTAAATATTTAACAACTGTCTCTCTGAAAAAAAAAAAGTATGTAGGACAGACTTAAGTTTAATATACATTATTAACATTTTCTTTTTGCCATCATTTTCTTAAGCCAAGACAATCAACAAAATAATATGTGACTCAAGTTCCAAAGTTCATTGGTAGAGATCAATGCCCCAGTGACTTCAGTGAAGGGTGGAATTAGCAGCCGAGTGGCCAAGCTCCTGGCCCCAACCTCTTGCTTCTTCTCTTGGCAGGAATTGAAGCTGCCCTTGGAGAAGGGTGGAGGGACAAGAGGCTTAGAGATGTATATTCTGTCTCCTGTAGAACCATTCAACAAAACCCTCTTACTATATATATATGGGAGACAGCCCACACTACAAATAAATCAAACACTGATTTGTATGGTTTGCTAATTTCTGAGATGTACATGCTGAAAATTTAGCAGTCAGCCCTTGCAAGCCAACTTGAACTGTCTTGGGCACATCCCTCTTTCTAGCTTCAACTTTACCACTAAAGGTCACTATGACCTTGTGAAAATCACTTCAAGTTTCCTCATCTTTTTTTTTCTCACCTATAGGATGAGGCTGCTTGACAAAATTTTCTCTAAGGTTCTATCCAATTCAAAAGAGTCTGTGTTCTAATGCTCTCTCTCAGCTTGAACATGCCATGAATCTGTGTTCTAACATTCCGTGTTCCACCAGGCTGGTATTCAATACTTTGTGTTCTAAGGTCCTTTCCTGTCCTAACATTCCATGGTTTTAAGTAGAGCAAAAAATAGGAATGGTATATGAAAAAGTTATAGCCTGGAGGAGACATACATGTGCTCCATAAAATGAACTGTTACTAAATACATAACAATTAGTATTAATTCCAACATCCAGAAGAGTAAAGTACCATGAAGATGAAGATGTTCAAGTTTTGAAACAGTGGAATCACTGATGAATCATAGTAGGAATGGAAAATGTTATTTTGTATTTATTAATCACCATAGTTTTTTTATAGGAACCTCTAAAAAAAAACACATAAAATTTTAAACCCAGGTCTTCATTTCAGAATGCTTGGTACCAGGAATCCCTGACTAGATTTCTACAAATACAAATATTATACTATACTATATTTCTACAAATACAAATATTAGTATTATAATTATGATAATGATAATAATAACTGACATTTAGATCGATCTTTACAGTTTACAAAGGACTTTACATGCATGGATTATTGCATTTGATTTTTGCAGTGACCCTGTAAGTTAGGTAGTATTAATACTATCCTTCTTTAAAGTTGAAGAAATGGAAATGGAAGAAATGGAAAGCTTAGTGATGCAGGGTGACATATCCAAGGTCACATAGCTAGTAAATAGCAGAAGTGGGGCTCGTATCTGGGGGTTCTGATTCCCATACCAGTGATCTTTCTGCTACAATGCATTGACTTTCTAAATGATACTTTGATGCATTGAAAGATCTCTCACAAATGGCACATAAATATAGTTCTTAAAAGACTCTACTTCTTTAGTGGAGGGTACTGAATATGCCCTTTGCGGAGGGGAAAAGCTATTTTGTTCAATGACACATCTGAAAAGTTCATGTAGTAAGAAGTCTACTTTGCTCCACTTTATATACGAGATCTTATTAAGATTGGATTTTTAATTAAAATTGACATTTCAGCAAATGCCAGAGAGTGGGTCCTGTTTTGATGAAAAGCCTTGTGGTGGAATGGGTGACCCTTTGGGCCATCAACTTGAACGATATCAAATTAGCATCTGGGAGCCAATTTCTCTCCAGCTCTAATAGTGATTCAGTAGCAATCAGGTAGGAGTTAGGCAAAGATGATATGCCCTTTATGTGGAGTCTTCAGAGGAATAAAAGCAGTCATGGAACTGGGGACCTGGCCTTGTGGTATAATGGGCAGAGCACTTAACTGCGTATCAGGTGTACTGGATTACGCAGGTTGTTTCACTTCTCTGGATTCTATCTTTTTAATCCCTATAAAATTGAAAGACCTTATATCATGTGTAAGGACCTTTGTGTCATAGTAAAAAAAAAAAAAAGACTCCTTGCCTACAATTTAGGGTATAAGGCAATAAAACACTTTATTTCATCCATTATTATAACATGAAGAAGCATAGGATTGGTTTAAGGAAAAAGGAAGATTCTATAGGGCAAGCTGACCTCTAAATAGGAGCTATTTCCCATAGACATCTATAGTATATAGGAAACTGTATAGTCATGCTGGGTTCACAAATGGTCTACTACTATTCTCAGGGGTAACTTGTCCTGTTCTGGGATGAGGGACAGACTTCCTAATACATTAGTGTGTAGTGTATTGACCTTGGGGTTTGAGACAGAGTAGACTCTATCTTTAGACTATTTTGTACTATGCATAAGAACTGGAATAGAGGAAAATGAAACATGAGTAGGTGGCTATTTACACAGAAATGGAATTATTTTAAAATAGCATTACTCACGTCAAGGGAGGGAGCATAAGGCACTCCCCCCCATTCAAACCCACCCTTACCACCACATTCATACCTCTGACATTGCATGTCATAAGGTCCATTCCAGCTCTTACACTTTATGATTCCATAACCTGCTCCTGTATATGTGTAAGCATGACTGGAATAATAATTAGTAATAGAACACTAGCATTTGTATGCCATTTAAGTTTTGAAAAGCACTTTGCAAATATCTCATTTTATCCTCACAATAGCCTCAGGAGTTAGTTCCCCTTATTATCATCATTTTGCAAATGTGGAAACTGAGGCAAAAAGAGGCTAGTATGGATTTGAATTTAGATATTCCTGATTCTGGGTCCAATGCTCTATTCACCGTGCCACTGTACATGTAAGCTGAGAATATGCGACTGTAAGAAAATTATGAGGTACATTACCTGAGGGTCCCTACTGCTGCAATGGTTTCATCTACCCTGAATACCCCTATTAGCTACACAGGTTAGATATGGAAGAAGAATGCTCTAAAGGTCTTATGGGTGTTCAAGTGTTATTTTTTTCCCCTTGCAGAAAATTAATCGCCGTTTAATTACAGTGAAACCTGGAGACTGAAAGATTAAGTGGCTTATTAAAAAAGTAATTTGTTATAAAATATTTGTCCATCTGGTCAAGAAAATAGCCTACACAGTGTCCAAATTATTTAATGTCAGAGATCAAGGCCAATCCCACTTCAAGGCAAACCAGGCTGAGCAGCCTCTTCAGTCACCAGTTGCTGGGAAGCCTCTTAATTACTCCTATTACCCATCTGCCCATCTTGCAGCTTAGGGATCCTTCCAGCTTTCGCTTTCCTTCCTATTTCATTCTCCCCTAGTCCTAGCTAGCTCTGCAATTTATTATCTAGGAGACCTTGAGCAACTGACTTTCCCTATGTGGACCTGAGTTTACATCTCTGAAAAATAAGGGGTTATACCAGATAATCTCTATGTCCCTTTCAACTCTGACATTTTATTTACTATAAGACATTTTAGTCCAATACCTTTATTTCACAGACAATGAAATTAAGGATAGAAGAGGTTAAATGACTTGTCCAAGGTGACATAGTATTTAACAGAGGTGGAGACTGAACTAAAGTCCTGTAACTTCAAATCCTGTCCTCTTTTCACTAAACTATACAGTTTCCCAAATGGTTTAGGGTCTTTTCCAGTTCAAGAATTATGTGTTCTAAGGTCAGTTCTAATTCTGCTCTCCTATGGCAGATTAAAGAGACACTATGTCCTTCCCATTGTTTTCCCTTCTCTCTACTTTCTCCTTCACTTCTTCCTCTGTCCTCTTTATCTTTTTCTCTCCAGTGTCTGTACAAATTGAGCTCAAATATCAGCAATGAAGCCAAAGGCCATCTTCTCAAACATTTCTTATCCCTCCTCTCATTCCCTCACAGCTTTCCACCTCTCCCTCTCAAATTATAATGATCCCAATGGCTCATATTGAAGCTATTATTATTATTATTTTGGTAATTGATTGATTTGCCCAGAGTCACACAGCTAGGAATTGTGGGAACTGCTGCTTAAACCTAGGTCTTCTGACTCTGAGACCAGTGCTCATTCCATCCCCCTGCAGTGATCTCTGTGGGTTCCTGGTCCCTCCACCAATAATCCTGAGATCCTTCCTAAAAGCAGTTTAGCCTGGACTCTTCCTCTACATGCAGATTGTGGAGTTAGTGCTTGGATGCTTCATTAACTAATGATAATGAGTCACTGTACTGGCCCTAGGGGCCTTGTAAATGGTACAGTGTCAGTGTCTGGAGATACAAGGACGATATGGAATTTCAATGAGGCTGGAACCTCACAGTTACTTGCACCAGAGAAAATGTCACAGGTAATCATTGTCTCTTCTAGCTTCAGCTCCTTGGGCTACAGAAATGCACAGCCAGTCTTAACAATTCTGGCAGTAGGTTTTTGTCTTTCATTGGCAATGACTGTCACATAGGAAGGAAATCTTCATCTGCTACTCTAGAGACACCCATCCAGGAAGGTGGGCTGTTTGGCCTCCTGCAGTTATACAGTGTATGAATGGAAGCCTCGTATTCAGAATGAATGAGGTGAGAGTCCTGCTATCCTTTGACTTGGTCAGTTCTGAATGCCATATTTTGGAAGGCCATTGATAAACTAGTACACGTCCAGAAGAAGGCAACCAGGGTGGAGAGAGACAATGACATAAAAGGATTATTTGAAGGACCTGGAGATATTTCATTTGGAGAAGAGGAAAACAAAAATGATCATACTCTTCAAATACTTAGAAGGCTATTCTAGGGAAGAGGAATTCAAGTCTCTTTGCTTGGTCCCATAGGGTAAGACAACAGGGCCCAGAAGGGTAGAAGATAGAGGAAGGCAGATTTTTGACCTGATATAAGAAAGGACTTAGTACCAATGAATACCAACCATCCAATAATAAAGTGATCTTCTTTGGGAAGTGATTAAGTTCCCTATAAATGAAGGTCCTTAGAGACAGGCCCTCAGGGATGGTGACTCAGAAGTTTAGATAACTTCTAATTTTCTGTGGTTCTGTGATTTGCAAGGTTTGATTTAAAATGACTACACACAATGTTTTCATATCATGTATCAGTATTCAGGTCTGTCCTTTCTTCATTGGGTATCACAACTCAATGCTCTAACTTCTTATGATTGTTCAGACCTCATTCTTGATTCTTTCTCTTTTAGAATGCTGTAATTTGGTACAGATTCATGATTTGATCTATGTGTATAACTTTTGGGGTGGACCCTCAGCACACACCCAGATTGCAGATCCGCAATGCATATAGAACTTGTGATCTTAGAGATGGTGGAACTCTGGGAAATTAAGACACATGCCAGTGGTCACACAGTTTGTATGTGTCAGAGGCAGCATTTAAACCCAGGCCTTCCTGATGCCAAGGCTTTTGCTTCTATCCACTTGATTGTTTTGCCTCAGAACTTGGTCATGATATAGCTAAACATTTCCTTCTCACTCAAGGTGATGTAGTGAGCACATAACACATGCACAATTTTGACTTTTAAGAGCTCTCTCTGAACATTCAAAAATGCATTCTCCTCCTTGATTAAGTCTGGCTTCTGCATTGGTTTTGGTCACTGATTGGAAAATTTAGGTCTGTGTTGTCCTTGAACCCCAGTCTTTGCCTGGACTGAACCATGGTTAATTTTGAAGGAGTCGTATCATAACCACCTTCTAAGAGTTGAGTATGAAGGCCTCCTCTAACTGCACTTTGAAGATATCAGTGCCTCCTTTAATGACTTACCTGGAAGAGTCCTTGATCTTTACTATAACTTAATATCTTAGGAAATCTGAGATTATGATATAGCTCTTACCTCAATGTTAACTTCTTAGATTTCATTTTTCCCCTAAGAGAATTTGGTTACAACTGTGTATGAAGAAACTACTTCTTTTAGAAGGTAGATTTTATTTTATTTTATTATTTAATTTAATTAATTAATTTATTTTTTGGAGGGCAGTTGGGGTTAAGTAACTTGCCCAAGGTCACACGGCTAGGTTTTTGTTTGTGTGTGCGTTAAGTGTCTGAGGCTGGATCCAAACTCAGGTCCTTCTGACTCCAGGGCCGGTGCTCTATTCACTGCGCCACCTCGCCACCCCCGAAACTACTTCTGACAAACTAGATTTGTTGTTTTCAATTAGTTATGTGTTATCTAATGTTCAAGTCAGTGAGATCAGACCAGTATCTGAGTTACTCCTCTAAATGACTTAGGCTTTCACATTGCCCATGGCTACCCAGTGCTTGTCACTGTACTGTCCCACTTGCTACCACTTCTTTTTGGTCCGGTGGTGAACTGAGTTCTGCACTTAGGTTGGCCTCCTTAAAGTACTGGTCCAGAGACACCCCTCATCTTCAATATCACTTTAAGAGAGGAGTTCCATGATGGTGTCCACATTGGCTTGTCCATGTCTCTGAAGAGCAGAAGGATATGGTTCAAGTTAGACAGGTTATCAAAGACAATGATCACTGGTAAAAACGTGCTAGACTGACAGGATGGTTTTAAGTTATACTTCCGCGACTTCTGGAATGGGAAATGATAGTTAAGAGAAAGTATTTCTTCCACCTAGTGGTAATAATATTGAGCAAGTAGAATTTTCTTCTTCTTCTTCTTCTTCTTCTTCTTCTTCTTCTTCTTCTTCTTCTTCTTCTTCTTCTTCTTCTTCTTCTTCTTCTTCTTCTTCTTCTTCTTTTTTTTCTGAAAGACTTCGATGATTGTCCAGATTCTAGAGAAAGGCAATGGAGCTGAAGTATTTAGGAGGTGCTGACAGATTAAGGGAGTCCCAGGCACTGAACTGAACCTTTATTCTTTGTATGTGTATACATTTTATTTACTCACTCCCTAGTAAGCAGTCAGTGCTAATCTGATCTTCTGGGACTAGATGAAAGACTAGAGCTAAAAGCCTGTAGAACACTTCACTGGTTACAGTTTGACCTATATAGTTTCTTTCACCCCAGTATGCCAGGGAATACAACGATGGTGACAATGGACCTGGGGGTGGGACTATTTTGTGATCGTTCTACAGAGAAGCAGGCTGGTAAAAAGTTGACCCTTTTTCCTGTGCTCAAAAATATCCTCATTAGATAAGCCTAGCCTGGTGAAGTAGAAAGAAAACTGAGTTGGGACCAGAGTGTAAGGGATTTGAAATATGGCTCATGTCCCTCCCTCAGCTGATCATCACAGAGTGTAGTCAGATGTGATGAGGTTTCACAGTGTTAACAAGGTATAACGAAAACCTTGCCATTCCTTTGTACAGTGCTAATCCAACTCTCTAGTTGAGTCAAGAAGGGAACTACCTGCCAATTGTCTAAGCCAGGCCCTCACAAAGTACAGCCCATGAAAAATGTGGAGAAAAACATCCTCTACATTTTTCGTGGGGTTTCCACAATCCTTTGGTGTGTTCGCAGGTTGTGTAAGCCTGGTCTAAGCAAACAAATTAGCCACATCCCTGAGGTTTTTAAATAGTCAAGAAACTCCAAGCTGGGAACCAGTACTAGGGGAAGAACCAGGACCCTGAGAGGCAATCATTTTGGGGAAGAAGAGGGTTTCCTTCCCCTCCCATCCTCTATCTGCTGTGTTGCTTTGCAGCAGAGCTAGCTACTCAATCAGCAGGAGACACTGCAGTTAGCAGGGAGCAGAGATACATATTCAAGGCAAAGATACAGAGAGGCAGCCGCCCAAGCGAGGATGCAGCTTTGAGGAATGGGACCTCTGACAGCTGAGTCAGATTACAGAGAGGAGAAGATCCTTAGCTGAACCATCCACCCACCTATATCCAAGGAAAGCTATCTGAGGACTATATGAATAGAGAAAAAACTCCTGGGCCTTGCAGTCCAAGGAGCAGTAAGTTGCCTTTGCCACACATGTATTCTACACATATGCCTTACTATCATTGTACCCTAAACTTGAGTTCATTCCATAGGTTCTGTGTATATTGGCACGAGAATACACACTAGATTTATGGGAAGAATATTTTACAGTTACTGTTTTTACTAACTGTGCCTACTGACTGATTTTTAAAATAAATGTTATTAATTATTTATTTAAAATATTCTTTTCTTTCAAAATTTTGAGTTCCAGATTCTCAACCTCCCCCCACCCTTCACCACTCGCTGAGAAGGCAAACAATATATAAATTATACGTGTGAAATCATGCAAAACATTTCCATTTTAGCCACATCACAAAAAAGCAAAAAAGATTAAGAATATGAGAAAATTATACTTCAATTTGTACTCAGATGTCATTAGTTCTCTCTCTGGAGGTAGATAGCATTTTTTAATCATGAGTCCTTTGAAACTGCCTTCTTAAATTATCTCTCCTCTTGTTTTTTAAAGTGATTCTTTTTGAGGTGTAAGATGTAGAGGGGAATTTGGAAGAGGTCAGACAAGTCCCTACCTTTTCTCTGTTATCTTTCTCTCCCTCAAGGAGAGAGAGTTTAAGAATTATTGAATTCCCTGAAGGCCATGATAAAAAAAGAGCCTATACATCATATTTCAAGAACTTATTGAGGAAAACTGCCCCAATAGCTTTGAACAAGAGAGTAAGATAGAAATTAAAAGAATCCACCATTAATCTGAAAGAGATCCCAAAATAAAAACTCCCAGACAAATTCCAGAGCTCCCAGGTCAAGAAAAAATATCACAAGCAATCAGTAAGAAACAATTCAAACATTGAGGAGCCACAGTCTAGATAATACAAGATTTAGCAGCTTCTACATTAAGTTTGAAGGGGTTGTCATATGATATTCTGGAGGGCAAAGAAACTAATATTACAACCAAAAATAACCTACCCAGAAAACCTGAGTATAATCCTTCAGGGGAAAAAAATGGATATTCAATGAAACAGAGGATTTTCAAGCATTCCTGATAAGAAGACCAGAGATGAATAGAAAATTTGACTTTTAAATATGAGACTCAAGAGAAACATAAAAAAGACAAATAGGAAAGAGAAACCATAAGGGATTCAATAGGGTTAAAGTAGTTACATTCCTATATGGGAAGATGGCACTTGTAACTCCTAAGAACTTCATCGTTATTAAGGCATTTAGAAAGAGTATATATAGAGACAAAAGGCACAGGTGTGAAATGACTATGATGAGATCTTATCTAAAAAAATAAAATTAAGGGGTGAGAAAGAGGATTGCATTAGGGGAATGGAGAAGGGAGAGATAGAATGGGATAAATTATCGCATATAAAAGAGGTACAAAATACCTTTCACAGTAAAGGGGAAGATGGGGAGCACTTATTCTCATCAGAAAAGTCTCAAAAAGGAAATAATGCACACTCATTTGTTCATAGAAATCTATCTTACCCTACAGGAAAGTATGAGAGAAAGAGGATAAGAGGAGGGCACTGATAGAAGGGAGGCTGGATTGGGAGAAGTGGTGGTCAGAAGCAAAACACTTTTGAGGAAGGACAAGAGAAAAGGAGAGAGAGAGAGAGAGAGAGAGAGAGAGAGAGAGAGAGAGAGAGAGAGAGAGAGAGAGAGAGAGAGAGAGAGAAGGATAAACAGAAGGAAAAATAGGATGGAATGAAATTCACAGTAATTATGATTGTGGAAATTTTTTTTACAGCAAGCTTCTTTTATAAAGACCTCATTTCTCAAATATATAGAGAACTGAGTTAAATTTATTAGAATACAAGTCATTCCCAGCTGATAAATGGTCAACAAACAAGCAGTTTCTAGATGAGGTATTCAAAGCTATTTATAGTTATATACAAAATGCTTTAAATCACTATTGATTAGAGAAGTGCAAATTAAAACAACTCTGAGTTATTGGCTAATATGACAGTAAAGAAAAATGACAAATGTTGGAGGGAATGTGGGAAAAATTGGAACACTAATGCATCATTGGTGGAGTTGTGAACTGATCCAACAGTTCTGGAAAGCAATTTGGAATTATGTCCAAAGGGCTATAAAACTGTGCATATCCCTTGATCTAGCAATACAACTACTATATCTGTATCCCAAAGACATATTTTAAAAAAGGAATAGGACCTGCATGTGAAAAATATGTATAGCAGCTCCTTTTGTAGTGGCAAAGAATTGGAAATTGAAGGAATGCCCACCAATTGGGGAACATTTGGGCAAGTTGTAGTATATGATTGTGATGGAATACTATTGCGCTCTAAGAAATGATGAATAGGATGCTCTCAGAAAAACTTGGAAAGACTTATATGAACTGATACAGGGTGAAATGGACAGAATCAGGAGAAAATTGTACGCAGTAACAGCAATATTGTATGATCCAAGACAACGAAAAATGCTATATATCTCTAGAGAAAGAACTGATGGAGTATGAATGCAGATCAAAGCACACTTTTTTAAACTTTATTTTTCTTGGGTTTTTTTTTTTGGGGGGGGGTCTGTGTTTTCTTTCACAACATGACTAATATGGAAATATGTTTTACATGATTGCATATGTGTGATTTATACCAAATTGCTTGCCATCTCAATAAGGGGAAAGAAGAGGGAGGAAGGAAGAGAATTTGGAACTTAAATTTAAAAACAAATGTTAAAAATTGTTTTTATGTGTAATTAGGGAAAAATAAAATATTTAATTACAAATATTTCTCCTCAATCTATTTTCCAGGTCAGTTGTTTTTTATGAGATAGTTCACATTTTATTCTATTTTTTTCATTCTTTTTCTTTGTTTTATTGTTCCTTGAAGTCTCATGGAGTCAGCTTCCACTTGCCCAATTCTAATTTTTAAGGAATTATTTTCTTTAGTGAGCTTTCATGCTTCTTTTTCCATTTTCCATTTCCATTCTATTTTTAAGATGTTATTTTCTTCAGTATTTTTTATTCTTCTTTTCTGTTAATTCTCTTCATAATTTTCTCGTACCACTTTCATTTCTTTTCCCAATTTTTGCTCTACCACTCTTACCTCTTTCTTGAATGCTTCCAGGAATTCTTGTTGGGCTTGGAACCAATTAACATTTTTCTTTGAGTCTTTGATTGTAGGTGTTTTTTCACATTGTTGTCTTCTTTTAAGTTTTGTTTTGTTTTTTCCTGACACCATAGTAGCTTTTTGTGGTCAGGTCCTTTTTTGCTGTTTGCTAATTTTCCAGCCTATTTCTTGACTTTGAACTTTATGTTAAAGTTAAACTGCACACCTGAGGGTGAGGAGACACTGTACCAAGTTTAAGGCTTTTTGGGCTTCTATTTTCAGAAAACTAGTTCTATGGGTCTGCAAGTTTTGGGTGCTGCTAAGGTGGTGTGATTGGGGAGAAGTCACTGTTCTTCTGATCTGTGCTCTGGTCTTTATCCAGTAGGGCCCCAGGTCTCCTGCAGCCACAAGCACGAGTACTTCTCTTGGTCCTGGAACTATGACTAAGTCTCTGCTCTTCTGTAGCCCTAAGTGCTAGTACTCTCTGCTTTGGAACTTGGACCTGGGCCCCTGCTTCATTGTAAATGACCACAAGCATTTATCTCCATTCTGGAACTTTGTCCCAGAACTGTGTGTGGGCAATAGAACTCCCAACCAGTGCCATTGTCACCAAGTGTGAGCAAAGAGTCCTCTGTAATATCTTTCTGACCAGGTATCTGACCCCATTAATGTTTCTGGGCCGAGAGCTCCTGAAGCTGTTGCTACTGCTGCTGCTGCTTTCAGGACCACTTCCAAAGCCCACTATTGGTACTGCTGCTGTGCTCAGGACTTGTCCACATCCTGGTGTCACAGACCTCTCCTGCAGGTCTGCTAAGTTGTCATGTACTAGAAAAATGTATTTGCCACTGCAAAATCTGATTTGAGGCATTAAAACCAAACTTTAATTCTTAAGTATAAATTTGAAGGAGAGTATTCTAGAGGAGGTGCTATAATATCATCATAGTTTTAGAGCCAGAAGGGACTTTAGTCAATCTCCTCACTTTTCAGAGGTGGAAATTGAGGCAGAGAGAGGTTAAATGACACAGTAAATCACAGAAAATTACTCACAGTTAAATAACACAGTTAGTAAATGGTAGAGCCTGGTCTGAATCTTGGTGCATTGGTTCCATATCTACTGCTTTTAATTGGGGGTTAGAAAACATGTGTGCCACTCCTGGATTTGTCCCTAACTTGCTGACAAAGCATTTTATCTCTTTAAACCTCAATTTCCTGTAAAACAGGGAAAATAATAATTCAACTACCTACTTGACAGGGTTTTGGGAAGGTAGGAATAAAATAATGTATATAGTAATAGAGAAGCAGTGAGGCATTGTATAAAAAGTCCTGGACCTAGAAGCAGGAGGCCTGCATTCAAATCCAAGCACCACTATTTATTATTAGTGTAACCATGGATAACTCACTTAATATTTTTTATCTCAGTTTCCTCATCTGTAAAATTAGAGATAATAATTGTTATTATTTATAAAACTTACAGATTCTGAGTAAGCACTTTTCTATACCTTAAAGTACTCCAACATTATATGTTCTAAGACCTTTTCCAGAGCTAACAATCTATATTCCACTAAAATTCTATGATTTTGTGAATAGGAAAGAAAGAGAGAATTCATGGAGGCAGAGCAAAGAAAAGGAGGGGGTAGGAAGGGATAGAACGATTGGGGAAGGAGCTATTCCTAGAGTGAAAATGAAATTCAAAGAAAAAACTGTGCCCTAGGTGACTGGAAGTCTTACCTACTTTCAATGATTTTCAGGCTCTTCATGCAAATCCAAGCAAACAATTTCCCGGCATCATTTGGAGCACCAGGAGGGCTGATTCGATTTCAGGAGCAGTGGGGGACAGTCATCGGCCAAGCAGCTCCATCCTGAAAGCTGGAGATAAGAGGCAGGAGAGGGCTCACAATGCTAATTTGACATTTTCAGCCAACAGCTTTTCAGATCACACACACACACACACACACACACACACACACACACACACACACACACACTTCACAATGACCTGCATAGCTCTGTAGCAACCTCAAGTCTCTTCCTCTCATCATTTATTTTTTTGTCTCCAAGAATCCCTAGTACAAACCTGAATTCTTTCATAAAGATTAAGATGAAGATTGCTGATGATTTCCATAAACCAGGAATTATAGAATTTAGAGCAAATTCACCTGGGAGTGGGGGTAAGGGGTTGGTCTATGGTACCATGCTTGTGTGTGATTGGTGTAAGCTGAAGACAGAGGCAATGAGACTTGAGGCAAGCTGGGAGAAGAAGCTGGACTGAAGAAGAGGATTGTGTTTTAGGTGCTAGAATTATTAGAGAAGAGAGAAAATGCTGGAGATAATGAGATGGGAGCATCAAGCATCTGGGCAGGATGGAGTGAATTTCAAAGGAAGAGAAGAGATAGTTGAGTGATGGTGGGGAGCAGGGAGGTTGCCAACTCTTCTTCCTGGTCCTGTTTGATGGGGTATGTGAGAGAAGGAGAAGACAGACTTGGAAAGGTTCTTACAGCCAGAGTAGTAGCTTTTGGAAAAAAACTAGGTTTCAGTAAGTATCAGAAGATGGCAAGAATGTGAGAGGAAGAGATCTAGAATAAAGTCTGTTAACAACAAAGGAAGATTCCAAAAGGTATAGTGGAAAGGGAGGGAAAGGAGGATAGGGGCTGGGGAGGTCTAGAGCTGAGTTTCCTAAGGGAGGGTGGGGTGGCTCAGGTATGCCACTTTCACCATCAGTCCCCTCCCTGAACTCCATCCCAGGCTGATCCTAGGTAGTACACATGGCTAGATAGTGCATTTAGGACATTCCACCCTAGTGGTAAGGCAGGCCCTAGGGGAGAGCCTTTGATGGCACAGCGCCCTAGGGGCCAGGTGAAGGGCCAGGATAGGGAGTATTGGATGTTGATGCTTAGGGCAAAGCTTTAGCCACCTCCTATTAATTCTAGCTCATAATGATAATTCATATTTATGTACTGTTTTTCTGTTGACAAATAATTTTCTTCACAACAGTTGTTTAATGCAAATAGTACCATATTATTCCCATTTTACAGATGATGAAACTGAGACTCCAAGAAGTGAGGCACCTTGACTCAAGTCATATAGCTGGTAAGTGGCAGTTGGTCAGTCAGTTAACTAGTATTTATCATGCCTACTATGTGCCAGGCACCATGCTAAATTCTAGGGATGTAAGGCAAGACAATCCCTGCTCTCAAGGCACTCACAATCTAATGGAGGAGACAATATGTAAACAACTGTGTACAAAGAAGATTTGTACAGTATAAATTGGAAACAATAAAAAGGGAAAGGCATTATTAGCATTAAGGGGGATCAGGAAAAGTTTTCTGAAGAATGTAGGACTTTGGCTGAGGCATGAAGGTAGCCAGGGTAGCCAAGAGGGAAGATGAAGGAGAGCATCCAAGCATGGCGGATGGGCAGCGAAAATGACTGCAGTTGGGAGATGGAATATTTTATTCAAGGAACAGTAAGGATGTCAGTGTAACTGAATTGCATAGCACTTGGGCATAGGGGGTAGAGGGTATAAGAAGAATGGAAAGATAGGGAAAAGTCAATTTGTAGAGGGCTTTAAAAACCAGAGAATTTTATATTTTATGCTGGAGGTGATGGGGAACCACTAGAGTTTATCGAATGGGGTGTGTATGTGTGTGGCATGGTCAGAATTGCACCTTAGGAAGATCAATTTGATAACTTAAATGGAGGATGGGTCAGGAACCAGAACTAGATCCCTAGATCTTCTGTCCCCAAGTTCTATGCATTTTCCACTGGTATTGTCCTTCATTCTCAAAGAGGACCAAAATGATATCACTATGTTGGGGTCAAGGTACAGTGTGTCCAACTGGCTGATTAGACCAATATGAACTTGAGAGGCTGACAGGTTGGGCAAAAATAATCATTACATCACAAAGTAGGATGGTAGGGAGGTTGGAGTTTGGTGCTAAGAAAGGTCTCTTATCTTGGCCAAGCAGCGGTTACATTGGATGGGAAAGGGATAAGCAGAGGAATGAGGTACAGTAATGAAGAAGGACATTTCAGAAGATAGGCTATCATTGTGATGGGTTGGGTAGGGGCAAAGAAGAGAGAGAAAAAGATATGGAGAAAAAGAAAGAACATATAAGGACTTTGAGCAGGGAGTTAACCTCACAAGAGGTAACAGGGCAAGGGCAATGCAGCACTCTAAAACAAAAGTTCTCTAACTGTGGTCTAGCAACCCCTGGGGATACCACACTAGGCGTGTGACCCTGGGCAAGTCACTTAACCCCATTTACCTCAGTTCCCTCACCTGTAAAATGAGCTGAGGAAGGAAATGGTAAAGCACTCCAGTATCTTTGCCAAGAAAACCTCAAATGGGGTCACGAAGTGCCTGAGAGGATTGGAAAAAAACAAACAAAAACAAAAACTGAACAATAACAACAACAAAGATTCTTTCAGAGGGTCCAGAAGATAAAAACTATTTCATAATACCTTTTGATTTCTAACATAGTATATATTGATAGCTATATCCCACATAAAAACTCTTTGGGTGGGAGGGTAGTTAATAATTTTTAAGGGTTTAAAGGAGAACAAAACAATTGAGAATCACTCCCCTAAATCTTCAGAAAGCATTAAAGGAAGGTGACTAATTGATCTATTGATGAGTGTGCAATGAAGAATCTCAATAGTCAAAGAACAGACATTTAATAGAAACCCTATAATGTTCATGATGAGCATTTAAAAAACTCCTTAATATAAAGATAACTCCATTGTACATACTAATATCCATTGCAGAGGGTGAGGAGAGAAAGTCTATGAAACACTAACTCAAGAAGACTCTTCAAGTTAAATCTCTATGATATTTTGGTTATTTCAGGACAAAGGTGGGTATAGGGGAATATGGTGAAAAATGGTGAAAAATATGACCCAAGATTCAGAAACAAGAAACCAAAGGATTATAAACTAATCAGATTCACACTTATATGCCATGAATACTTTCTCTAAGAGAGTTCAAAGGTACTAAACATGGAGAGCACAAAATATCACATACAATTAAACTGATTACATCTTGATGGAAAGGGACCAACTGATGTGGGGTTCATTTCTGAAACAGTTATCTGTCCATATTGATCATTTTCTTATTAGTGCAAAGATAAAAATCTATACCAAATTAGGAGAGAAAGAGAGAGAAATGAGAAGACATGGTTTGCAATGAAAGTCATTCCAATGAGTAATTTTAAAAAGGGAACCGAGAGTGTGTCCTATCCTTGACCAGCCATGTTTGGTATTTTATTATCCCATCAAAGAGCACTTCTTCACACTTTATAAACAGGTAACAAAAAGTGTAGTGCCCTTCTGTTTAACACATTAACAACTTGTAGTCTCCTTTACCTGACACTTCAGTGATTTTATCTGTTGAACTGGGAAAGGAATCAAGAGTCTTGCTCAACTCACTAACCCCATCTGTTTACATTTTATCAGGATGTGTACAGCACATTAAGGGTGTTACAACAAAATCTTGAAGGTCTCACTTGACTTTATCATCCTAAGATTCCAGAGGATAGGGCCAAAATAACCCTGGGAGCACTCAAATGCCAATGGGTGGATTGGTTTTTTGGGGTGTAGAGTAGGACTCCTTTTATGTAGTAGCCTGGAGTGTCCACTGAATTTTTCATACCTTTGATGGCAGGGGTGGAAACAGTAGCTTGTTAAATTCTAGCACTCCCTACTTAGGTTGAGTCTTCTTGAGGAAATGTACAGAAAAGCACTGAATTTAGAGTCAGAAGGACTAGATTCAAGTATTGAGTTTCACTTGTTGGTTGTATAGCTTTGGGCAAGTCACAACTTTCTGAGGCTCAATTTCCTCATCTTTAAAATGGGACTCATAATATTGATATTACCTACCTTTAAGGTTTGTGAGTGAATTTTATGTGCTTTGAAAACAAAGGGTTATATGAATCTGAACTATCATCATCAATATTCTCCTCCTTCAGGGTCACTAACGCAGAGATGCAGAATGGCCAAAGTTGGGGAAACAGCTACAGAGGAAGTATGCTCATGCTTTACAAAGGGCCCTTTGAGCATCTTGTCCCATGATATCTTAATTCTCCAACCACCAAACCCCTAGCTGAGCCTTTAGGGCTTCCTGCCTTTCCACGAGCCCCACAGCTGAAGCGGCTTTTATGCATTATCTCCCTCAATTATAGTATGAGCTCCTTGAGAGTAGGGGCTGTCTCATTTCTCCTGTTTGTATTTCCAGTGCTTGGCACTTGGTAAATATGTAATAATTTCTTTTTCATTTATTCACTCATAAATTAAAAGCCAGTCTTTGGATGAGTCAAGGAAACTGAGTGTCCTAGGAGTCCTGCAATTATATTTAATTGAGGAGATTCTGATGAATCCCAGTGTATCTTCTTTCTTTTTTTTTTTAGAGGGCAATTGGGGTTAAGTAACTTGCCCAAGGTCACACGGCTAGGTTTTTATTTGTGTGTGCATTAAGTGTCTGAGGCCGGATCCGAACTCAGGTCCTTCTGACTCCAGGGCCGACGCTCTACTCACTGCGCCACCTAGCCGCCCCTCCAATGTATCTTCTAAAAAGTTTTATTAATGTCTTTTGTCAATGCATCTTTTACAACCACACATTTAAAACCTATTGAACAGGATTTCATCTTACTGGGAGGTCCTTTTTCTTACCTGTTTTTTTATCTGTTCCATAAACAGGAATTATTTTTGGATGCTAATAAAAGTCTCTACTCTGTTGCCTACATAAAGGAAGTGCTGGTGCAAGTATTCCTTGTGGCCTCTTACAGGCTGCCTATATGCATACACTCTAGAAATCTGTTACTGAAATTTTCTTATCTGCTGCACTTGAAAAATATTTTTATTTATATCTTTTGTTTTTATATTACTTATATTTTTTCAGTGCATTCCTCCCCTTCTCCTTTCCCAGAGAACCAGTCATTATAACTAAGAATAAAAAAGACAAAGCATAAGAGTACAGCACAACTAACCAACACTGGAAAAGACTACACTACAAAATTATTTGTAGTGTTCCATACCAACCTCTGCTAAAGAGAAAGAAACAGACAGAAAGACAGAGACAAAGACAGAGACAGAGAGCAATACCTTCTCATATATCTTCTTTAAGAACAGGTGAGGTCATTATCTTTTGTGTTTCATTTTTTTCCCTCCAGATGAAGGGAAGCTGTGTTTTGTTCCAGAGAGGAGTATATGAACTCTGCCAGAATGGCCTTTTGAGGCAGAATATTGGATACTGGACAGGCAGAGTAGCTCAGCCTACCTAGTCTGACATACTAAAGGGATAGGATGCTTACCCTGCAGCAACCAGTCAGAGCCCAGAGAAGGGGAGAAGACTAAACAGCAATCAGAAACCAGAATCAGTACTACAGAATGAGAGAGGTCCCTAGCTGAAGTGAACTAGCCCTAGGATTGATGCTTCAGGGTGGGAGCAATAATTGAAGGCCATGGTTAAACTCGACATTGCTCCCAGTCCATGTACCCATGGCATGTCAACTCCATTCTAAAAACCCAGGGAATCTTTCTTTTGTCAGTTATGAAGAAATGAAGCTGTTTTAAAAGAATTATAAGTATCAGAGATGGAGTGGATTTTGGAACATAGAATACTAGCACTGGAAAGACATCAGAGACCATTTGATCTAACCTCCTCATTTTAAAGATGAAGTTCAGGAAAGGGAAGTGATGTGATTAAGGTGATTAATGAGATAGCTGGTTTAGTGACTGTTACTCAGGTTCTCTATCTCCCAGTCTAGGACTCTTTCCAAATTAGACTTTCAGTCTTTTATTCACACCTCTGTGTGAATGACCATATTCTGGAAAAGGTAGGTCTGGGCAGGGTATCAAAGTGTGGCTTTGAGGTAATCTGGAGTAGCAGGAGTGTACTTAACCTCTGATTTATAATTAAGATGAACTAAGAAATATCTGTGTTGTTCCCCATGCTGGACCCAAGTTAAAATCCTGCCTGTCACTATCTGTGTGACCTTATACAGGCCACAATATCTCTGGCCTACAGTGTACTTATCTGCAAAATGAGGGGGACTGATTAGAAATCAGTGGTATTAAACTTGTGGGGAAAGCAGCCCCACAAAACTCAGAGAGCAGCTAAACCAGAATAATATGTGTGGGACATGATGGGAGGAGTTTTGTTTCCACATAATTAAAAGTGCTCCTGTCTTTGATAACAGAATGTGGGTGGGAGGTGACTGGTTCTAATCAGAGCTGTGATCTAGCAGGGTCAGGCTTCTGATCAGGTAGAGGGGTAGAGGCTTATACGAATGATCCCCAAGCTATGGTAGGGGAGCATAACATGGGGAGCTCAGGAGGTTGCACCTAACCAATAGAGAACAAGACAGGAAATTCTAATGGAAGCAGTATAAAAGGGCTCACATTTGTCTGAGTCGGTGTACTCCCTTAAGGAAGCTACCCATTTATTCAGAAAGAATAAATGTAAAGTAAATGTAATGAAAACCTTACTGGCTTTCCAATAAATATTACTTATTCCTAGACTGAGTATGTTTATAACATATGTAACTGGGAAATGTCTAACAAAATAAAAATACAACATAGATAATGTTAATTTGTGGTTTTCTACATTAATATGTGACTAACAGAGATCCCTTTCTATTTGAATTTGATACCACTGAGGTACATAACTTCTTAGGTCTCTTCTAGCTCCAAGGCTATGATCCCAATGTCCCTGGGGTCTGGTACATGTGCATAGCTGCTTAGACCTTGTCTCTGCGGAAGAGGCTTTCCCTGGGTGAATGCACCTGTGAGCTGAAAACCTTCCCTTCTCCTTATTTCTGTCTCTCCACCACTGAAGTGCTCCTGATCAGTGACTGACATATAGTGAATTGTACAGTTCATTGACTTATTGATAACTCAAAGGTTGCATCTTCCAGTAATTTTTTCTTGATGTTTCCCATGGAAGGAATTTACTTTATCCCTTCAGAACTTTATCTTAGACTTGACTTTGTGCTTAAAATGTTATTTAATATTATTGCTTTCTCTCTCTCTCTCTCTCTCTCTCTCTCTCTCTCTCTCTCTCTAATATCCCTAACTATACTGTAAGCTCCATGAGGGCACAGATCAAAGGATGGTTTTTAGCACTCTGTGGTAGAATTTCACCATTAGGTATATTTAAAACATCAGAGGATGGATTTTCTTTGGGGGGTATCCTGTAGTTGAATTGACTGCAGTACCTCATCATGGTATGGGAGTGATCCTGGGTTCTCAAAGACTATGACAGCAGAGCCCAAGCTCTGGTAGATCCAATGAGGAGAAGCTTCAAATAGAAGTCCAGAGAAAATGTATGTTCCACACTATGGAGGGAATAATGACCTGAGAGTTGACCACTAGGCTATGAGTTTGGGTTTCTGTGTGGTGTGTGAGGTGAGAGATGCAGGTGTGCAGAAACTAGTGAAACATTGATTAATCTTGCTGTTTCTTGTCTGGAATTCTCTCCTTCCTCAATTCCACCTCCTGGCTTTTTTTAAGTCTCAGCTAAAGCCCCTGACTCTGCAAGGCCTTTCTCAGTCCTGCTTAATCCTAGTGCCTTCCCTCTGAGCTGTCTCCCAATTTATCCTGTACATATCTTGTTTGTACATAATCGTTTCTGTAGAAAATGTGTCTAGTTAAAAGTTTGTTGTACATACATTTTTGTTTGTTTGTTTTTGAAAAACCAGTTGTTCAGGGCTTTCTCAGTTTGTGGCCAGTGGTTCACATTCTGTCTCCCCCATTAGATCATGAGCTCCTTGAGAGCAGGGACTGGTTTTTGCTTTTCTTTATATCCTTAGAATTTATCGCAGGGCCTGGCACATAGTAGGTACTTAGTAAAAGCCAGGTGACTGGAGTCAACTTAAAGCACACAAAAGTCATGACTCTGCATCTATGGAGGAAAAACCTTAAATGATTTCAGATTTTTTTTTTTAAATAAGGATTTATATTCATTAATGATTAGCCAATGGGTCCTACCAGGCAGGCCCAAACCACAGATAAAGACCTAGATAATCTGGGGATTTAGTTGTTTGAAACCAATTTTAAATTTCCCTTTCAGTAGTGGCAGCTTGGTCCCTCTTCATTCCCCATTCCCTTTCCCCAGGCTCTGGAACACATAGGGCTTTGAAGTGAAGGGCTGGCGGTTATGCTGTTACTGTTTACAAGACAAAATCAAAGGATTTCAAACCTGAATTCAAATCAGAGCATTTGCCTGCTGGGTACTCCTCATTAACAGGGCCTCTGATTCCAAGCTGCTGGCAGGCTAGGGGAGGAGGTGTGAAAAAAAGGTCTATTTTATTGGCAGGTCAGAGCTGAACTGTGGTGATTGGGGAGGAAAGCACAGTGTTCAAGGGGGATGGGGTTGGAAGAGGGCTGCTGGTCCTGGGCCACAAGGAAAGCTATTTAGGGCACAGGCAGAGCAAGTAGAACTCCTGGGATTGTGCCATTTTTCTACCACAGATCCTCCCTCCTTTTCAGGAATGATAATGGCTTTTAGGGTTTGAGGTGGAGAATAAAGCTGCGATGACAAGTTACTTACCCCTCCCTGGAGCTCATTTTCTCCATCTATAAAATTCATGGATTAGACTATAATCATTACATTGTATTTCAACTTTATCTTTCCGGGTGTTATCTATCTACCTATCTATCTATCTATCTATCTATCTATCTATCTATCTATCTATCTATCATCTATCTATCTATCGTCTTTGATTTCTAAAATTACTACTGATAGACAAATTTACATAAGGTGTTAGTGGCTCCTGTTGCTTACCCTTTCAAATGTATCTGCATTTTGACCTAGGAGAAGGCCTTAACCCAAAGGAATTAGAAGCAATTAGTCACCAGCTAGGCAATTAGAGTCAAGAGTGTGATTTGGCAGCCAAAAGAGCTAATGTGATCTAGGTTGCATTTTGCAGAACGTGGGAGGTGATGAATGGTCCCTGGTCCAATGCCCCATTCACATCCTACTTGGGAGAGCACGTCCAATTCTGGGTCCTGGATTTTAGGGGCATTGAAAACAATGAGTTCAGAAAAGGATGGAATGATTTGAAATGATGGAAAGATTTGAAACTATGACATATTCTTCCTGGGGAGGAGTAGGGGAAGGACAGATGAGCAATGTGAGAAACCATTACTGTCTTAAAATATTTAAAGTCTTGTCATGAGTAAGAGAGATTAGACTTATTTTGATTATCCCCAGAAGGCAAAACTAGGATCAATAGGTAAAAGAGGGAAGCATATTTCAGCTTGATGTAAGGATAAACTTCCTAACAATAAGAGTTGGTAGAATTGGTAGGTAGTGATTTCCTTATCTATGGAGGGCTTCAAGTGGACGCTACATAACTTTTTTTTGTTTATTTTTTTTTTTTTTTGGAGGGGGGAAGACAAGGCAATTGGGGTTAAGTGACTTGTCCAAGGTCACATGGCTAGTATGTGTTAAGTGTCTGAGGCCAGATTTGAACCCTGTCTCCAGGGCTGGTGCTCTATTCACTGTGCCACCTAGGTGCCCAATAACTATTTTTTTTTTCAATAACTATTTTTAAGGGACTTTGTAGAGAAGAATCCTGCTTCAGGTTTGAAATGAACTAGAAGTTTAATGTTGTTCCTTTCAACTCACGTTCTATGATTCTATGATTTTGGGGAATAAATTTCTAATAGTGGAATTAGTGATGGGTCAACAAGTCAAGTCAATTGGTATTTATTAAGTGCCTACTATGTTAAGGGCTAAGGATTCAAAGAAAGGCAAAAGAGAGTCTCTGCTCTAGAGCTTATATTCTTTTTTTTTAACAATTTATTTATTTTTGCTTTTTGGAGGGCAATTGGGGTTAAGTAACTTGCCCAAGGTCACACAGCTAGGTTTTTGTTTGTGCGTTAAGTGTCTGAGGCCAGATCTGAACTCAGGTCCTTCTGACTCCAGGGCCAATGCTCTACTCACTGCGCCACCTAACCGCCCCTAGAGCTTATATTCTAATAAAATTTAGATAAGGATTGGGGAAAATATTTAGGGATTAAGGGGACTTTCCTTGAACTCCATAAATCACCTAGTAGATAACCATCTAATTTATTTATCCATAAAGACTGGTCCACACTTAAAAAGCAATGTTAACATTTGTACTACCCATCTTGTAAGACTGTGAGCAAAGTACTTTTTGTACTATAAAGTAGAACAGAAATGTAAGCTATTATTGTTGTCTTTTTGAATACATAAGGAGGAAATGAACCAGGAGGGGCGAAAGAGAAAATAAAAAGTACTTTTCCCCCAAGAAAATAGTACCCACTTCCTTAAATGGATTTGTATACCAGTTCATTTTTAAAAATTCATTTGTGGAGCATTTACCCATGGCAGAACATCCAGAGCCTAAATCTGACTCCATGAAATCTAAAATCAATTTACTTGTCACTAGCAATGAACTAATTTCTAATGAAGCAGTTGAAAGAAAAAAAGCTGATCCTCTTTCTCCCCTATCTCTCACTCATTTTCAGAAATAGTCATATCTGAGTCTACAATGTCTCTGTTTTTAAGGAGCCAGAGGGCTCTGAGCTAGGGTCAAGGTGGGTATGTTCTGATCTGCACAATTTGGTCTTCCAATTGGTCTTCCATCTTTCAGTTTGAAAGAAGGTTATTGCTCAGTTGAATAGTTCTGGTTACTACTGTCAGTGGTATGATCACTAATGATTGAAGGTTACAGACTAATCTGGCTAGACACACCTGTCTGATAGTATGTTTCTGGGTTTCTAATGACAACTGGGAGCTACAGAGAAAGAGAAAGTCCTTTCACACAGTCCAAGGGATGGAAGGTGATAGCAGTTCAAATCTTTATATATCTATATCTATCTATTTTATATTTATCTCTACATCTATTTATCTATCTACTCCATTCCCATTTCTTTATCTTGTACTGTTTCTCCAGAACAGAGAAGCAGAAAGTACAGAAGACTTGTAGAATTTGTTGAACTCCTATCCCTACATTCCTTTCTCTGTCTCTCTCCTAAAACTATTTTTCATTGTCACTGATATATCCATTCATTCTATACAGCTTCAAAGCTCTCTCCCAGGCGATCACTTTCATCTCTTTGAAATCTTGACCCTATAGCTAACTAGTTCAATAACTCTTCTGTACTTCCAAATTCTTTGTCCTTTTATGATCTTGCCTTGTCATACCTCTTCATCTGAGAAACCATCTATACTTATTTCCACTTCCTCTCCTCCTATTCATTTCTCAAACCTTTGCAATCTATCTTCCTTTCTTAACACTTGATTAAAACTGCTTTCTTCAAGATTACCAATGATCTCTTAATTGTTAAATCTAATAGTCTTTTTTTTAAGTCTTTATTCTTCTTGACTTCTCTTATAGCAATGAGACCATTGGGCTTCCTTTCTTCTTATGTACTTTCTCCTTCAGTTTTTATAACAATATTTTCTCCTGATGCTCCTCCTTCCTTTCTACTCATTCCTTACCAGTTTTCTTTACTGAATCAGCATCCATGTCCTATCCCTAACCATAAGAATCCCTCAAAACTTTTGCCTAGCCTTTTTTTCTCGTTCTGAATCCTCTCAGTGATCTCAAATTCCCCTGAGTTTTGCTCTGCATGCCCTGGGACAAAGCATCCTTATCTTAACCTTGCCCATTTTCTGACCTGCCAGAGTTGCTACTACAATTCTACCCTTCCAATTAAATCACAAGGGACCATGTCTAAGAGGTAGAAAGCCACTCAGTCCTTTATACTTTCAGACCACATGTCCTCATCTTCACCTAGGTCATTGTCCTGCTGCCATATGTATATATATCCCACCTCCACTCAACATTTCACTACTTGGTCTGAGAACTGTTAATACCAACACTACCATGACCTCTTGAAAGGGTATGTCAATGACTTGCCCTGTTGCCCCATTAGACATCTTTGTGATTTTCCAGATCAGAATACCCTTCCATGGCTACCTCTTCCCAATAAGTGTTGTCTCCCCCAAAAGAATGTAAACTGGGACAAGGATTATCTAATTTTTGTATTTGAATCTTCAGCACTTAGCACAGTGCTTGCCACATAGTAAGTTCATAATAAATGCTTTTTCATTGTCATTAAGTTATTAATTTCATTAAAGCATACTATGCAAATGATTCCCAGAATTATACATATGATTCTAATCTCTTTTCTGAGTTCCCTTCCTGTGTCACTCACTCACTTGCCTTTTGAACATCTTCAACAGTATGCTCCTTAGACATCTCAAACTCAACAAGTCCAAAGTGGAACTTAGTATCTTTTTCCTTAAGCCCCACCTTTCCTTCTAATTTCTTTATTTCTATTGGCATCAGGGCCATCTTTCCAAGCCACTAATATTCATGACCTCACAATCAGCCTTGACTCTTTCCTCTCCCTCATTTAGAATATTCAATCAGTTATCAAGCCTTGTCAAATCTACTCCCTCAAGGCTGTGAAGATGGGTTGGGGACAGGCTGTGAAAGACTTCAAAAGCTCAACAGAAGATTCCATTCTTTTATGTTATGGGCAACAGGGAGCCACCAGAACTTATTGAGAAAGGGAGTAACAGTACAGACTGTTCTGTGTTGGCGGCTGCCTCTAGGTTCAAACACAAACTCTTTAGCTTAGAATTTAAAGCCCTCACATACCCCACCTCTACATTCCAGCCCAGTTTCAAATACTGACTCTTTCCAGAACTGCCATTTTATCTCTTGCCTCCATGCATTTTCATCTATGTATTTTTTTTCTGGCAGCTATGAGGCATGTTCCTATTGGGTGTGTGGCTGTGATGTTTCTCTTTGCTCCTAAACTTCTGGATTCAACTGAAGTCTTTGGTGATAGGCCCAGTTCTACCTTACTCTTTTAGTTCAAAGCCAGAGCCTTTTTAGTAACTCTTTTAGAAAACTAACCACCTCAGGCATGGGCTAACAGTGCCAGAGGGAAAAATACTTCTAGGCTTTTTTTCTTGCAGTTATGAAATAATCTATTTCCCTTCAAAGTTTTGGCCATGAGGTCTCTCCCATCAATTATTGGAGTTTCTCAGCCCAAGTTACCAAGTTCTTTTAGAACAGAGCAGAAACACTCCTTGAGTCCCCTTAGACTCAAGTCTATTTCCCCTTGGTTCTGAATTTCTTTGTTTTTGACATTTCCTAGGAGAGTTTATTCTAAGTTAAGTGAGCATTTGAAATACTTTCTGATTTTAATCTCTAAAGGTTATACTATAACTAGTTATTATCCATTTAAAGGTGATTGGCCCAATAAGTACCAAAATAGTGCTGGGGTCCAGGTTTCCCAGTTTTTCCAATAAGAACCTTTTTTGTTCTCCTTTGCTGTTGAGTGGAAAGGAAAAGGACAGAGACAAAGCTAAGCATAGGTTTAGGGTTGGGAGGGAGACACAAAGTCATACTTGCATACTTACAATCCAGGCCTTTCATATTTAAATATGACTTGCAAAGACCAAAAAGACTGTGAGTTCAATCTTATATAAACATAAGAAACAAATTCTAACTAGAGAGAAGATGAAAAATTAAATAGGTCATCTCTGTGAGTTCCCATCACTCTAAGTCATTAAGTGGTGGCCAGATGGTCACCTAGCAGAGATGCTAGGGAAGAGATTTCTGCCCTCAGGTGGGGGGATGGATGATATATGACTCCTGAGGTCCCTTCCTCTTCTGAGAAACTATAAGTTTATGAATACCAGTACTAGCTTTCTCAAATGGTTGTTGGGGAAAAAAAAGCTCTTCTCAAAGCACAGTATGAACATGTATTATTATTTGTAATGAGAAGTGTGTTGATAAATGTTTAACTGGTTCTCCAGAAAATATGTACATACAACACACTTAAGTTTAATCTACATTAACATTTTTCCATCATTTTTTTCAAGTTTAAACAATGAACAAAATAATAAATGAAGCCCTGATTTGTGGCATTGCTGATTTCTCAGGTGTAAAGACTCACACTGAAAATTTAACAATTGTATCTCCTGGACAGATAGGGCTATCGCACACTCCATCATTTTCCACCTGACTGTTCTGGGTATCATGATGTCAAGAAACTCATTATTTTGTAGGATGAATTCAACTCTGTAACTCATACCTCCTCAAATTGTTTCCCGCCCTGGCTATAGGACTTCATCATGACCCTGTTCCAAGTTTTCTCTCCTATACCCTACTTTTCAGCTTTTTTTTTTTTTTAAGCAATTGGGGTTAACTTGCTCAAGGTTACATGGCTAGTCATTGTTTATGTGGGGGTGCTCATTTTCTGAGGCCGATTTCGATCTCGGGTCATCCCAACTCCGAGGCCGGCGCTCTTACCGCGCCACCTAGCTGCCCCCTTCAGCTTTTTTTTTTAACGTGTTATTTTCTTCCATTAGATTGTGAAGTCCTCAGATTGTCTTATGCCTTTATGTCCCCACTGCTTAATGTAGCACCTGGCACATAGTAGGTAATTAATAGAGGTTTATTGACTGACTGACACTCCTGATTGTAATCCATCTGTCAGAAAGAACTTGGCACATTTTGTGGTTCAACTGCTTACTGCCTGTATGACCTTGAGCAAATTATTTAATCTCTGAATTTCAAGTTCTTAATCTGTAAAATTAAGGGATTAGACTAACTGACCTGTGAGAACTTTTTTTAGCTATCAATCAGTCAATCCATATTAAGTACCTACTAGTGCCAGGCATTGTGCTAAACTCCAAAATCAAAGAGGGGTAAAAGCCATACTGTGACCTCAAGGTGCTCCCAATATAATGGGGAAGATACCAAGCAAACCAACATTTACAAATAAGCTATAGACAGGATAAAAAGGAAATAATTAAAAGAGGTAAAGCACTAAAATTAAGGAGTTGGGGAAAGTTTCCTGCAGAAAATGGGATTTTAGTGGGGACTTAAAGGAAGCCAGGGAGGTCAGTAGTTAAAGCAGAGGAGGGAGAATATTCTAGGCATGGGGGAGAATCAGGGAAAATGCCTGGAATGAAGAGATGGAGTATCTTTTTGGTGGAAAAGTCAGGAGGCCAGTGTCACTGGACTAACAGTTCCTGGTGGGAAATAAGGTGTGAGGATATTGTAAAGGTAAGAGGGGCTGGGTTATGAAGGGCTTTGAATGCCAAAAAGATATTCTATATTTGCTCCTGGAGGCAATAAGAAGCCATTGGTGAGGTGAGGGAGGGGCAGGCAGGCAGAATATGATCAGACCTGCATTTTAGGAAAGTCACTTTAATGCCTGAATAGAAGATGGATTGGAGTGGAGAGAGACCCAAGACAGACAGAGCCACCAGCAGCAGGCTGCTACAATAGTTTAGGTATGAGGTGATGAAGGCCTGTACTAGAGTGCTAGCAGTGTCAAAGGGGAGAAGAAGTGTAGTTGAGGGATGTTGCAAAGGTAAAATAAATCAACAGGCCTTGGCAACAGCTTAGATAAAGGGGGCAAGAAATAATGAGGAGGCCAGGATGATTCCTAGATTGTGAGCCTGAGGGACTGGGAAGATATAGTGATGTTCTTGATAGTAAGAGGGAAATTGGGAGTCACAGGAGGGTGGGAGGCTCTAGGGAAAAGACAAGTTGTTCAGCTTCAGATTTGTTGAGTTTAAGATATCTGAAAGATGAAAGATGGGAGGTCATCAACAGAGAGGTTAGGACAGGATAGGTAGATTTGAGAATCTTCTGCATAGAGATGTAGATTAAATGCATGGGAACTGATACAGAGAAATGGGATAGAAGGAGAAGAGGTCCCAGGACAGAACATGGAAAGATATCTACAATTAAAGAGCACGACCTGGAGGAGAATCCAGCAAAGGAGACACAGAAGGAGAGATAATATAATAAATCATTGCCAAGATGTCCCCAAAACCTAGAGAAGATAGTATTAAGGAAGAGAAAGTGATCAATAGAATCAAAGGCTATAGAGAATCAAGAAGAATGAAGATTGAGAAAAGATCATTGAATTAGACTATTAAGAGGTCACTGGTAAATGTGGAGAGAGTGGTTTTGGTGGAATTTTGCAGGTTGCAAGAGGTTAAGAAGAGAATGAGAACAAACAAGATTAGATGGGAATCAGAAAGCTGACAAAGGCCTCATTTCTAAATATGTAGAGAACTGAGTCAAATTTGTAAAAATACAAGTCATTCCTCATTTGAAAAATGGTTAAAGGCTATGAACAGGCAGTTTTCAGAGGGAGAAATTTAAGCTATCTATAGTCATCTAAAAATGCTTCAAATCATTATTGATTAAAGAAATGCAAATCAAAACAACTTTGAAGTATCATACCTATCAGATTGGCTAATATGACAAACAGGAAAATGATAAATGTTGGAGAAGATGTGGGGAAGTTGGAACCCTAATGCATTGTCGATGGAGCTGTAAACTGATCAAACCATTCTGGAGAACAATTTGGAACTATGCCCAAAGGACTATAAAACTGTGTGTACCCTTTGATCCAGCAATCCCTTTGGTCTGTATCCCAAAGAGATCATAAAAAAGGGAAAAGGACCCATGTGTACAAAAATTAGAAATCAAGGGGATGTCCATCAAGTGGTTAATGGCTTAACACATTATGGTTTATGAATGTAATGAAATACTCTTGTTCCATAAGTAATGCTGAGCAGATAGATTTCAGAAAAACCTGAAAAAACTTACATGAACTGATGCTAAGTGAAGTGAGCAGAACCAGGAGAATACTGTACACAGTAACAGCAACATTGTGCAATGACCAACTTTGATAGATTTAGCTCTTCTCAGCAATGCAATGATTTACAATCCCAAAAGACTAATGGTGAAAAATGCTATCCACATCCAGAGAAAGAACTATGTAGTCTGAACGCAGATTGAAACATATTATTTTCTCCTTTCCCCCTCCCTTTTTTTCTTTCTCATGGTTTTTCCCTTTTGTTCTGATTCTTCGTTTATAACATGACTAAGTGGAAAGATGTTTAATATGATTATACAAGTATAACCTATATCAGATTGCTGGCTGTCTTGGGGAAGGAGAGAAAATTTAGAACTCAAAATCTTATAAAAGTGAATGTTGAAAACTAAACATAAATAAATTTAACAACAACCACAAAAAAAAAGAAGAGAGGAGAGGAGGTAGAGGCACCTACTGTAAATGGCCTTTTAAAGTTTAGCCATAAAGCGCAGAAGAAAGGTAAGATGATAGTGGGAATGGAAGGATAAAGTGAAGGTTTCATTTAATTAATTCCCAGTTCCTTCCCAGTTTCGTTTAATTAAATAACTCCAACTAACATTTATAAAGGGATATTTTCTTCCAGGATATAGTAAGAACAGAAGTATGAACACTTTTTCCCAACCCCTCAGGGGCACACTGTCTCCTATACCATCTTAGCATCTGGAAGAATGGGCTCAGACAACACAGTTTATACCCAGCACTGGTCCTACCAAGTTCATGTCCCAATATGACTGGGCTAGATCCTAAAGGTGAATTCTTGGTGCATTAATGCTGAGTTGGCTGCAAATCCAGGCATAGAGTCAACTAGGAGATTTCTAGGCTGGGGGGGTAGGGGGAAGGGAAGGTGGAGCCAATATGGTGGAGTAAAAGCAGGAACTTCCTTGATCTCCCACTCCAACCACCTCCAATACCTGTTAAAAAATTACTCTAAACAAACTTTAGTACTACAGAACCCACAAAGTGACAGAGAGAAACAAATTCCTGCTGAAGAAAGCCTGGTAGGTGGACAGGAAGGGTCTGTTGCACCCAGCTGGGAGCAGAGAACAATCCAGTGTGGGCTGTGCCAGCACAGACCAGCAGCCCAGACCCACTGCAGCAGACTTCAGGAGAGTGAATCACTGGCAGCTGTAGCAGTTTCTAGACTTCTCAACCCATAAATGCCAAAGAGAAAGTAAAAGGTCAGTGGAGAAAATCTGTTGATCCTTGGTGAGAGAAGATCATTGTCTAGCCCCTGGCTCACCTCCCCTTCCCCAAGTGGCTGAGGTGGTTACATCTGCATTTGCTGCCTCAGCAGCTGTCTCCAGAGCTCCAGGTCCACAGATAGTGGGGGGACCAAGGTACTGTCCAGAGGGTAATTGCAGGACTCTCTTTGCTGGTGTTGAGGCAGGATTTTGACCTGCTTGGATTTGGGTCAAAGTCTTGGGTGCCTTTCCTGGGGTGTGGAGTGCTAGCATGGAAGAGCTTGTTGAGGCTGTGGAGAGGCAGTCCTCCTCACAGTTCTGAGGCAGTTACTCAGAAGAAGCTCTGACAACAGCTGTGCAACACCCAAGAAATTTGGGACACAGCACTCTCCACTCTGGAAGCAGAGTTCTTCCATTTTGGGCAAAGAACTCAAAGGTCAGGTAATTGACTGACAAGATGAGCAAACAGAGGAAACAAAATCAAACTATAGAATCGTTCTTTGGTTACAAAGATGATCAAAACATAGAACCAGAAGAAGACAATAAAGTCAAAACCCCTGCATCAAAAACCTCTTGTGAAAAATATGAATTGATCACAGGTCATGGAGGAGCTCAAGAAGGATTTTGAAAATCAAGTAAGAGAAGTAGAGGAAAAATTGGGAACAGATTTCTAGGCTTCTGGATTCCTATATCACTTGCTTTGACTTTTCACAATACACAAAGTCATAACCTCCAAAGTCCTACACCTAAAATGAAAGAACAGATACCTAAGGTAAAGAACTGAGGTGTGACCTCCCTAGCCTCAGGGAGTTCCCAGTCTAATGAAGGGAGACAAAATGCAAATAAGTAAGTACAAACAGAATATGTACAGGATAAATTAGAGATAATCTCAGAGGGAAGGCACTAAGATTAAAGAGGACTGGAATAGGTCTCTTGCAGCAGGTAAGATTTTAGCTGAGACTTAAAGGTAGTCAAGGAATCTAGGAGTTAGAAGTGAGGAGGAAAAGAATTCCAGGCTCAAGGGGAAGCCAGTGAAAATGATGGATAATGAAGATGCCATGTCTTGTGCAAAGAACAGCAAGGAGGATAGTGTCACTGGGTCATAGAGTACATGGAGGGGAGCATAGTAGAGAGAAGCTTGGTGTAAAAATACTGGAAAGGGAGGGGGTGGACAGATTATTTATTTATTTTTTTATATACAAATGCTTTATTAACTTCTGGTTTACATCATTCATTTCCAACAGATTTTGAGTTACAATTTTCCCCCATTTTTCCCCTACTCATCCCCCCAGAACAGCAGTCCCACAAGATATCTCCTCATCCAATCTGCTCTCTCCCATATCTTCTCCTCCACCCCCTTTGACTTTACCATTAGGGCAAGGTAAATCTCTGTGCCCCAATGCCTGCACATCTTATCTCAAAATTACATGCAAAATAGTATTAATAATAGTATTTATATATATTTGAAACATTTAATTTTAAAACTTCAAATTTCAGATCCATTCCCTTTCTCCCTTGTCACCTACTCCCTTTGGGAAGATAAGCAATTCAGTATGTGTTGTACTTATATAGCTATGCAAAACATTACCATAGAAGATATATTGTAAAAGACTGCTTATATTTCCCTCCCACCCGTCTCACCTCCCACCTGGTCCATTCCCTACTTTGATCCTGTCCCTCTTTGATAGTGGGTACTTCCAATGTCCCCTCCCCTCAGAATGCCCTTCCCTCCATCATCCCCCCTCTCATCCCCCCTTCCCCTACTC